>PITA01013697.1:0-56480 GCA_004023965.1 Spilogale gracilis | reverse complement strand
AGGAAAGTAAATGGGAACTAGGGTAATCCAGGGAGGGAAATGAAACAACAGAGACTTTGGACACAGAAACAAACTGAGGGACTTGGAGGGAGGGGGGTGGAGGGATGGGAGAGCCTGGTGGTGGGTACTGGGGACACCTAAAGCGTGGAGCACTGGGTGTGGGGAATGGGGAATGAATCTTGGAACACTGGAAAAAAAATTTTAGTAACAATAAAAAAAAAATTCATGATAAGTGCACATGACCTCACTTACACACTGTTTCTTCCTCCTGAGCACCCAGAAAGACCGCATTTCCCACCTTCCCTTATAGTTAAACTGAGGACCATTTGATTATATTTCAGTCTAGAGAATGTGGAAGAGATAGCCACTTCCAGGTCTGTTCCTAAAAGTAACCTGTGGCACTGTCCAATTTTCAAGGATCTGAAGATGTTCCTGATCCAGGCCCAATGTATATGGCTTCATGATCCATAATACTCCACCACATAGTCGTCAATGAAACAAAAATAGAGTGCTCTCTGTTCTCTGAGCCTTCCAAAAGTCTATCACTTCTGTGCCTGTCTATATCCCTGAAGTTTCCTTTACTTACAACATGAAAACTCCCTGGCTTGATCACCTTAGGAAAGTCACACATTTTTTATAGGATACATTGACTTTTATCTTCTTTTCTAACTTCCTTTGGAGTCCCACTTTGACTGCTCTCTCTAAATTTGCAACTGCAGGCAGATGTTGACTTTGTTACCATCAAAACACACCTTATAACCCAGACTTTATGGGGTTATTCTTGCTAGTCCTCCACTAGAAATGTGCCAGAGAGATCCTTCAACTCCTACCCATCGTTCATGACCCAGATAAAAATCCCACTTTCTCCATAAGGCCTTCTTTAACCAATTTAGCCCTAAAGTAAATCCTGAATTTTTGTAGTCACTGTCCACATCTCTGAGTTAATCATAAATAGGTTTGAGGAATCTTCTATATTGTTGTCCTGATATATTTAACACTTTTGTTCCTTTAATTCACCTATTTATTCTCCTTTGCACTATAAATGACTGCATTAGTTGGTCCATATAAAATTGGGAAATATTAGTTGAGATATTTATCATTTCATTTCCTTATTGCATGACCCTTGCCCATATCCAAGTAACCATGTTCTGACAACTCCCTGCCCCATACAGACAAAGAAAGCTGAGTATTTTCATATGCAAAAGACAGAGCCCTAAAGGAAACCAATTTATAGATGGGGCTGTAAATATTAGACTAGAAATAAATTAAGTGAATAGGCAGCCAACCCCTGCTCAACAATAAAGATCACCTGGGTGTAGGAGAAAGAGGTTAGAATTGGATCATTCTAGAGAAGGGTCCTAGAGCCTGGCCTCTGGGCCGAGTCTGGAAATAGTGATGGCAAATGACAGCGACTCTGGAGATTCAGGAGAAATCTGAAAGATGAGGGGACCTATTCTCTCATACCTGAGTAAAGGCTATCGTGTTAACAAGCCTCATGGAGAACTAAAAACCGTCGGCATGCTATATGGTTTAGCAGAAATGGTGTTAGACAGGACTTGAGAAAGTGTGGCAGAACCTACATCCAGACAGTCTTGAGTGGGATGCCACACATCTTGAGGAACTACTCTGAGAGGCATACACCCCAGAGTAGCCAGGAAGTTGGGATGATGTAGATACAAAGTGACTTATGGGGACCTAGACACAGGAAGTCAGGCATGACTATGACTTTGGTTTTGCTCAGGCACAGCAGATAAGATAGCTCTTATCTTTTGAGGCTACTGAATAAAGTTTTCAACAACCTCCAGTCTATGGCATCCTATGTGAAATTTAAAGCTTACCATAAAATATCTTATTATTAGTGGGGGCAGGTGATAATTTCTTAGCCAGTCTTGCTCAAGGAGGCTGCCTTCTTGTCTAAAAACACAGTATCATCAGAGGGAACAAGTTAGTACTGGGACCTGAATTTGAAGAATAAGCTGACATATCTGATGTTTCTTTGCATTTTCCTTTATCTCTGGTGCAATGCTGTTCATGGGCCAGGAGCAATTTTAGGCACTTCACCAGTATAATCTCAGGCAATCCCCATAAAAACTCCACAGGGCAGGTACTGTTATTTTGCCCTATAAAACAAATGAGGAAACTGAGACACAGCATTTAGGTCACAGCTCAAAGCAGTCTAGCTCCTGAACCGGTGCTTAATCACTAACTATATTGCCTCTTTTCCAGATCTTATTTTACTGGACTTGGACTCCAAGTAAAATCATACCTGAAGCACAATCCGTAGAACAAATGACAAAGAAATAGTACTGAGAGAAGCTGGGAAGAGGAATTTGAGCAAATTATAGCCTGACAGGTCTCAGCTTTTCTTCGGTAAAAACACAGGAGGGGACTTAGGTGGATTCTAAGATTCCCTGTGGCATGGGCTATGGTAAGATGTTTTGACATCCTAAGGCATAGCTCTGATTATATTTTTTCAGGATACTGAGGTTCAGGCACAAGTGAGAAAACTATTAAATGTCCTAAGTAAGTAAACTGCCCCTGATGTTAATTCACATTTCAGAATGAAGTTGTGAAAAAGTTCAACTAATCATTTAAAATAATAGAATATTTTGCTTAGCATCCCCCCACCCAAAGTGGGGTGGATTAGTGAATATAATGAGGGCAATATGAATGTTGATATCTTGTGGACAGTAGTAACACATACCGTGATTCTGGGATATATACATATTGGGTAGAGATAAGCCAGATCCAAATTTTGTTTGCTGGTCTCTAAAAAACGGTCCCCAATGAAGCAGTCCCTTATGTAGTCCCATCCCACCTGGCACACCTCCTCTTGAATTCCAGTGGCCACACTGTGAGAAGTTCAAGCTTCATGGATAGGGCACATCAGGAAAACAGAGGCACTGAAATCAACAGTCCGCATCGTGTTCCCGGCAAGTTGAAGCCAACAGCCAATAGCACAAGTAAGCCCTCTTGGATGATTCTGTCAGATGCCACCCCTGTCCTCACCGCATGAAGCAGAAAAACTACACACCTGACCACAGCAAATGCACAGAATCTCAAGAGATAACCACAACATTATTGTTTTAAGCTACTAAGGTTTGGGGGGGTTTCTAAAACATATATAATCTTATATATATAGGCTCATATATAATATGATATCTAACAAAAACACATCTGTACTAGAACATTTGGTTCAAGTCCTGTGAAGTTATTCTGAAGATCACATGGCATTAATTGGTCATAGGCACCTCACCTCTGATTTTAAGTCTCAGTCAGTGTAGATGTAGATCCTAGATTTGGAACATCAGCTTTTCTGTAGGTAATTCATATTTTGAAGGGAAGTATGTCTCAAGTGCACAAAATGAAATTGAAGTAATAAAATATCAAACTTCCCATGAAGAACCTTCAGTTTCCCGTGGTGGAAAACTGAAGATCTGTGGGCCAGGAGAAAGGGGATTAAATCTGGTTACATCTGCAGCAGCAGAATAACCTGACTGTTCACTGAAACAAAACCGTGTATAACATGCCAAAGCCAACTCATATTTTTCATAATCATAAGGGAGACTATTTTGTGTCTTGTGCTGCTTTGCTGAGAATGTTAGGGCATTGCACTTGAAAAATTAGCATGAGAACAACTCACATCTTGTTCTCTTTCTCTTAACAAGCTTGCTCCAGTGCTGAATCTACTGCAGATTTAATTTTTCAAAAAGATAAAAAAAAATAAAGAGAAGGGTTTTTTTTGTTTATTTTGCTATTTTTTTTAAGGACTAGATTTCTTCAGAAAGCAGCAGCTGAATCTGCAGAGTTAGAATAGCTTTTCTTACCCCTTCATTATAGCTGAGTAACCATGTCGTACATGTGAATGTTACGTGGCTAACCCTCCATGAAAATCTCACTTAAAGGTGGAGCCTGAATCCTGCTTTTCCATAGTTTACAAAGTTCCCAGAGTCTAACATTTCCTTGTAGCCTCTTACCCGATATGGACTGCAAGTAAAGTATTCTAACTCCTTCCTGAGAGCACCCTGAGATATCATTCCAGGAGCCTACCAACTTTATGTCTTTGGATTACATTGATATGGAAGCTCCTGGGAGTAGTTCAGAAACAAAGGGACACCTGGTCCCTACCTCCTTTCATTTGTTAACCTTTGGTTGCTCAGAGCATAAACACATGTCTCCTTGGTAGACATTTGAAATAATTTTCAGCATCTGGCACAAGGAAATCCTTAAAACATCAGTGCTAAAGATAGCAGCCAAATACCAATGTCATCTTGAACTCTCAGGCTTTAGATCGATTTGTTTTCCTGTGGTCATTGTCGAAGTGTCTTCCCCACCGTATGACATGATTATTCCTTAAGAGAGAGGGGTTTTTTTTTGTTTTGTTTTGTTGTTGTTTTATTTTTTTTTTTAGTTTGTTTTGTTTTGGCAGAAAATCTACAAAACAGCCAGAAATTGTCTTCACACTCCTAATGAGGACTCAACGTCTTGACAGCTCTAGTGACATTTCCTTCAGTGCCAGCTTCTGTGCAATAGTCACCAAAGTAGAATGGCTTTTCTCGTTATTCTGCTTCTGTTTTGAATCCAGAAATACCTATAGCTTGGAGTCACATCAGTTCAACATGTTGAAATATTCCTCCTTAAGTCAAAGTTGGGTGGTTTATAGCTTTGGGGTCCTCTCCCTTACCACTTACAGTCGTGTCATATCGCAAAATGAGGGAGGCAAAGTGAGTGCCTGAACCTTACAAGCCCACTGGCCAGGTGCCAGAGACCACACACGCACCCTTCACCATTCTCTTCTACACCAAAGCATAGGTCTGGACATCTTGGGGGGATAAAGGAGGCTTTATTTCATGACTAAGAATGATGTATATTTCGTTGTAAGACTACAGAGAGGGATAGTGGCCCATTTCCAAAATAAGCAAAAACAAAAACAAAAAATAACAAATATGACCAGTAGTCTATATGGGCGCTTATCTGACATTATGTTGTCAAGTCATTTAAACTCTTAACCACAACAATGAGTTGTCATTGACAGAGGTATCATGCTACTTTCTCAAAATCATTTGGTTCCTAGATACTACCACGGTAGAGTTAAATTTCATTTTCTCACTCTTCAATAAGAGAGAGATTCTCTACAGGCAAGAACCTTGCTTTATAATATTTGCTTGCTTGTTTTGATGAAGAATAAATCTTGCCATACTAGATTTCTAATATGTATTTGTTGATTAAGTCATTTCCCATCCACCGATCTTCCACTTTCCTAGGAAAATGGAACAGATATTGATTGAGCAAATAGTATGTTTCAGATAATCTCCAAGGTGCTCTTTATATGTCATTTCATTTATTCCTAAATGCAATTTAGAACAACAAACTGTAGTTTCCTGCCTTCCCCATTGAAAACATATATTATTAAGCCTGAAGTCCTTTTCAAAGGCTCCAAGTTAGCTGATTCGGTCTCTTTTGCTGTCTAAATCAAAGATGTAACATAATTTCTCTTGCTCTGAAATTTTCAGCTACTGTAGTTTCTTCCTTATTCCTGGCTATGCACTGGACCTCAGTCTTCCTAGTTTTCTTCTTTCATTTCTTCTTCAATATAAATCCACAGCTCCTTTTCTGCTTTACAAATTTTACTGCAAGTCAAGAAAAGGGGGGAAATCAAAAGGTAGGGAGAATTGTAAGAAGTTCCTGTTTTTACTATTACTGGATGTCTACAGGACAACCTCTGATTAAGGAGTCTGGCTTCTGGTTAAAACCCTGTGTGATTTTTTTCAGGCATGACCACAGGGGATTAGAAAAGCTTTCCCAGGAGATCCCCTGGGAGAAGCTGCCCTCCCACACCTGACCTGGCCCAGCCAATGCACTGTCACCTCTGAAGGCAGTCACAGTCAAATCCTCAGAACCCCTAACCGGCAATGGCAGGGCTCCTGCACACTTATGCGTTTCTAGCCCAGACACCTCCATTCAGAGGCTTTTTTTCTTCAGGGCTTCAAGCAGGTATCTTATCCTCAAGCACCTGTGACAAGGTCACCTTCTGGGGAAATGACAGAAACCATGCACTCTTGGGTATGACTCAGTACTCAGCACTCTTCTTCTTCCAGCCCTTTTCCCCAACCTCCAGCTCCAGGGTCCACAAAGCTGCAGAAACTTTCTATCAGGGCTCCTTTGGCAGTGAGACAACCCCAGTCTGTGCTGATCCAACTGACCCTCCATGGGTGCCATTCCATGAGGGAAAACAGAACAGGAAGAGTCAGGTGTTAGCTCTGGTTTTCCTCTTGCTTAAACTACTGCAGTGAAATGACTAAAGACTTGACGGTGACTTCCATTTTGGCTTTTTGTCTTGATGGGACACTCTGACACCTAGCAGCGCAGTTCTCTTCAGCTCAGCCAAACCTTTGACACTCATACATTTAAGACACCAAGTGACCTTTTTGAGTCCCAGATTTTGACTGCACCACAACTTGCCATCTTTCTGCATTGGATCTTTCAGACGCAGCCTACTAGAGTGACTTCACTCCACAGCCAAATAATGTGTAGGAATGAAGATCCTTTCAGAAGCTCAAAAATTTCTGTTGTCAAAGGGCTAACATTTCTGAGGTCCTCCCAACCCCATAAAAATTTTCTTTTCTTAAAGATTTATTTATATTTGACAGAGACAAATATAGCGAGAGAAGGAACACAAGCAGTGGGAGTGAGAGAGGGAGAAGCAGGCTCCCCACAAAGCAGGAAGCCTGATGTGGGGCTGGATCCCAGGACCCTGGGATCATGACCCTGAGCCGAAGGCAGACGCTTAATGACTAAGCCACCCAGGAGCCCCATAAAACTTTTTGATGTTTCTTTTGAATTAAGAGCACAGGCTAAGACTCTTAAGATATTTCTTCAATGCATTTAACCAATAAACACAACAGAACAAGACTCTATGGAAGTGAAAATATCTGTCATGATTATAAATATCCTAAACATGAGTTAACAGAATGCAAGCTTATAGAAAATGACTTTGAGAAATGGGTTTTGGAGAGAAGATATAGTCTGAGAGACAAATGAAAGTATTAATAATGAAAATGATAACAACCTTTGCGGGTACTGTGCATTTAGAGACAACATTTTAATTGGAACAACAATCTCATGAGAGTGAGGACCCAGTATTAGTCTCATTTACTGATAGATGGATAAGTGATTAACTACACAGAGGTGTCACTGAAAAGAGAGACTTAATATCAGGTCTGTTTGACACCAAAGTCTTTTATGCCTTAAAGATTATTGTCTAACACATTTTCTACAAATATTCCTACCTAGATACAATTGATAGCTCCATTTCGGATCCTTTGGGCAACAGACCCAGGATTGGTAGGTTTTATTTCTTTGCTTTTCATATATAAAATTGACAGTAACTATGGCGATCACAGAGACAATTGTTGATCCCACAGCAGTTAGAGCAGATTTTTGATATGGCTCAGGGTGGGCTGAGGCCACCCCAGAAAGACAGAAATATTCAGGAAAAGGAGCAATCAAAGATGAAAGCTTTCTGTGCACTTGTTAGTGTTGCTTCTTAATTTAGTTTTCAAATACCAGCATTTGGTATACTTTCATCTGACATTGCTTCCCTTTTAAAAAACATCCCCAGAGAAAAAAAATCATCTAATATAAAAATAATTAAAACTTTGCTATTTATCCTTCTGGAAAGCAGTGGAAGCAAGATTGTCTTTGATTTTATATTATACATTGATGAGAAAATAGTGTTTTTCTGATTCTAGAACTAAAATTTGGGGTGTCTAAATATTTTCACTTCTTTTGTTACCATTCTTCACTATTAAAAGTAAAATTATAAGCATAGTCTTTGCTGTTCTTGGTTCTGATTAAAATGTATATTATGTTATCATTCTGCTTATGCAGCACTTTTACATTCTAAGATAAAAACCATAAATTATAGTGCTATATCAACCCTTGGGTACTCAAAATAAAAGAATTCTTCTAATAGACCATCTGAAAGTTTGTAAATCATATTATCATTTCTGGCCCCCCTGAAGTGAACCACCCCCCCAAAAAAATCAGAGGTCTTTCCCTTTAACTCTCTATTGTGTTTACAACATTTGAATTCTTCTACTCAAAGCAGGAAATCTTTGAGGTATTGTTTGACATTCGGAAGCATTTTTTTTGGTAATTAAGTCAAAAACTCCAATCAAAAGGCCTGATGGCATAGTAATCCACGTGGGCCCTCCTGTAGGTGTATTTCCCTCGCACCACGCGCTCTGCTTGGGAATTCACTCATTTATCAGAGCAAGAGTCAGCTCTGGTTCATGGCCTCTTCCAACACGAGCCACCACTAAAGACCTTATAGCAGAGAACATTAATAACTGGAAACAAGGGAAAAAACTGCCATGATTCATGGCTATTGGAAGTTTGAAGAACCACAAAATGATACACCGGGGAGAAACTTTGAAGGGTCATTTCATATTTTCTCTTCTCTGGGCTTTTCTTTCCTCTAGTCTTTACAACTATAAAATGGAGAATAGCAATGGGTTTTGCTGGATTTTTATGAAGGTTAAAGAAGTTCAGGTATATTGAATGCACATGGCACATAACAGACATTTGAAGGTCCTTTCAATAAATATTAGCTGTCTAAGTTCTCAGAATTCACCTTCTGTGGGTTAATGTCCCCATACTGCGGGTCAGGTTCTCTCCCTCTTAGCATGACTCTAACATAGTGTTTTCAAAATTCAATTTTACATATTTGGCTGCTCGTCTCATCCTCCTCTAGGCGGTGAGTTCCTTAGTTTCAGTGACACATCTGACATATCGTTTTTAGAGTCTGCTCCTATTTTAAGGCTTGTAAGGAAAGTAGTGTCCCCTGCAATGTGTGTGGGCTTGGACAAATAAACCATCAATATCTCTGATTATTTCCTCATCTTTAATGGAAATAGTAATAGCTTAATCCTGTCACAGAATTTTTGCAAGGATTAAGATGCATGCTTATAAGATTACTGTTTTATTGTTTATTATACTTACCAAGGTTTTTCTAAAATATTTATAATCTTATGTCATATAACCACAGTGTTTCACTTTAACACCAAAAGGGATTCACATTGCATATTCTAGAAGCTGAGTTTCACCTAGGTTCACTCAGAACGTCTAGAACTCAGCACAATATATCCTCTAATTATAAATTGGAAGATCGGTTAGAAGAGTAAAAGTCAAACAAAATCTTCCTATATATGATGCATTTCTCTATATCATAAGTAAAAATAGCTGATATGAAAAAATGAATCAGCAATATAAATTAGATAAATTTAAAGAATATAAGAAACACAGAGTTTCTTCACTCCAGGGGTGCCTGTGAGGCTTAGTTGTTTAAGTGTCAGACTCCTGATCTTAGCTTAGGTCTCATCTCAGGGCCATGAGTTCAAGCCCCAAATTGGGTCCATGCTGGGTATGGATCCTACTTAAAAAAAAAAAAAAATGCTCTCCAAAAAACATTAATCCTCTTCTTGCTTTGTCTCAGTCACCCATGTATACACATATTTGGCAGAAAGTTCTTTGATGGGCCTTACCTTATTCAATTATGAAGGAGAAGCTAACTGTCTAGGTCCTACTGGGAATCTAAAACATTTTCCTACTAGGATTATATACTCTTTGTACAGACTAATGGTCTGAAAGTGAATATAGATAGTAATGTTCTATCTTGAAGAAGAACAGCAACATTGGTGGACTTATGCTACCTGATTTCAAGACAAGCTTTCAATGTACAGTAATTAAGCTATAGATGTACAGTAATTAAGACAATATGGTATTGGTATAGGAATAAACAAATAGATTGTCCAGAAATAGATACAAACATATATGTCAATTGTTTTCGACAAAGGCACTAAATAATTCAAAGAGGAAAGGGGAGTCTTTTAACAAATAGTGCTAATAAAAATGACTGTCTAAAAAAAAATGACTGTCTATAGAGAAAAAAAAAAAAACTTGGCCTCTTCCTAGGTTATGGAGCTAAATGGAAAAGCAAATAAAACACAGATTAGTTCCATACTTTGGGTAAGCAATGTTTCCTTAGTTCATAAATGGCAATGATATTAAAAGAAAAAATACCTTGGATCTCAGAAAACCTAGAAAGTTCTGCTCATCAGAAGACACCATTAAGAAATCGAAAAGTAAGTCTCAGATTGGGGAAAACATTTACAATACAAAAATCTGTTTGGCTTGTTTCCTGAATGTTAAACAATTCTGAAAATCAATAATTTAAAAGATTAGCAACGTAACTTTAAAGAAATAGGAAAAATAAAATGTTCAAATGTCCAAACAACCTATGAAAAGACGTTCAACATCTTTAGTTATCAGAGAAAGACAAATTACAAACACAACATCTGACTGTATATCCCTTAGATTCGCGAATATTAACAAGTCAAACAATACAAACAATACAAGTGTTTGTTAAGATTAGGGGACTGGAACTTCCATCCACTGCTTCTGGGAACTCAAATTGGGAAAAACATTTTGGAAAACTGTTTCTGATCCAGTAAGACACTTCTCTAAATACTGACCCAAGAATTGCCCCTCCAGATCCTTGTCCCAGAGGAAGTTGGTGTCAATGAAAGACCTGTTTAAAACGTTGTAGTAGTTTTCTTTATAACAGCCCCGAATTGTACACAATCTAATATTCATAAACAGCGGAATGGAAAAGCATATGAAGTGTATCTATGCAATGAAATTATACTAAGCAATAAAAAGAACAGCTTATTGTAACACACAACAAATAGATGGATCTCAAAAGTTATAGTAAGAGAAATAAGCCAGTTACAAAAGGGCAAATATTCTATGATTCGATTTATGTGAGGTAATTTATGATGGGCAAAATCATGGAGACAAAAGGGAGAACAGTGATTACCAGGATCTAAGGAAGGAAGGTAATGGGGAGTTATTGCTTAATGAGGATAGAGTTTTTGTTTGGGATGATAAAAATTTCTGGAGATATACAGTGGTAGGAACTGTACAGCCAAATGAATATACTCAACTCTAGTCAATCACACACTTAAGAAGGATTCATGGTGAACTTTATGTTGTGTATATTTTACCATGATTAAGGAAAAAAGCTAAACAAATCTGGGTTAAAAGTGAGAGGAAGTGCAGTTGTTTTGTTTCTGCACCACGAAGTTATAATCTCAAGGCACTGTATAGATACTGTGTTCATCAATCTTTTCAGAAACAGAAAATAGGTGCTTGGAAGACAAGAATCTGTGGCAAGGAACAGGGATTTATATGTCTAGGCATTCTTTCCCTTTGTAACTCTGTTCAGACAAAGGGAAAATAATTCTAGGTACCACATGCCATTTTAAGAAGTTTAAATTTTCATTAAACTGAGACAGCAGGCAGGCTTTCACGGAAATAATGTGAATCTGTGCCCACATCCAGCAGAGATAATGATTCTTTTAATTATAAGTTAGTGGGCCAAATTCAAAAAGACATGATGGGCAGGCATTAGGTAACTAAATAATAAATAGTAATTGCATTTCTTCCTTTGCATTTTAAAGAGAAAAACACCTGAGAACTTCTACTTGATATTCCTTACACAATGTAACCTCTGTGTCATGAAGTCACTTGAAATAATGTCATTTGATGCTGCACATCCAATAACTTTAATAACATCATTAACATTAGAATGAAAAGAATGGAAATTGGCTGGCTAGAGGGCATCCTTCCTCATACTTAGAAGGTTTGTCAAACAAAAATTATGTGACTCTCCCTTTGTTACACATATCTGTCTTATGTAAGTAATAAAATGAATATATTTATAAGGAAGAAGAGAGGAAGAAAGGAACAAACCATATGATTATCAAAAGCTCAGTTTTAAACTGATCACTATTAAACAAGTTCTTATTTGTTCAAGAGATCTAGGTATTAAAGGCACGATCAGCTCATTCAGAATTGGTGAGCGAGCATCTCTTCTGCCTTTCAGTACAAAACAGAGTAAGCACTAGCTTAGCCAGACAGTTGGAGTCTGGAGCTGAATTGCTGAGGGATTTAGACTGTCTCTATTTGATATAGGCTTTTAAATGAGGAGGCTTGGATTATTTTATCTCTAAAGTTCTCCCAAATATGTCATTAAGTCATGTTTAAGAGATTAATGGGTTTTTTTAGGGTATATCTAGATTCGTGTGGTATATCTGACTGGGCTTTTGGGGACCATAAAGAAAAAAAAAAGGCTCGTTGGCCAATTCTACATGTTGAGATTAGCAGGAATGGGAAAAAAAATTACTTCTTTTTTGTTTCTTCTTGCTTTTGTGTGGATCCCTGAAGTATTCAATATAAAATAATATTTATACCAATCATGAAGTTTTAAGTACTGGTACACATGTTTGGTATCAAAAGTAATTTTTAGAATAGTTTTAAATACAGACACTTGGGTGGCTCAGTCAGTTAAGTGTCTGCCTTCAGCTCAGGTCATGATTCCAAGGTCCTGGGTTCGACCCCCATGTTGGGATCCCTGCTCAGCAGAGAAACTGCTTCTCCCTCTCTCTCTGCCTGCCACTCTGCCTTCTTGTGCTATCACTCTGTCAAATAAATAAATAAAATCTTTAGAAAAAGAGAATACTTTAAGTAAAATCAGATACAGTTAGTTGAAAAACCAGCAAGAGAACCATGAGAACGATTTCCTTTTTATCAACACCTTTTGCTGTGGCTTTGAATGAGAATATAATATGATAAATACATTAGCCCTGAAGGCAAAGGATGAGATAAAATGAGAACCTATAATCATTGCTTAAATAAATCAGTTTTAAATACTTTTAAAAATGTATAGAAAAAACATTTCTTGGGGCGCCTGGGTGGCTCAGTTGGTTAAACCACTGCCTTCGGCTCAGGGCATGATCCCGGAGAGCCGGGATCGAGCCCACATCGGGCTCCCTGCTTGGTGGGAGGCCTGCTTCTCCCTCTCTCACTCCCCCTGCTTGTGTTCCCTCTCTGGCTGTGTTTCTCTCTGTCAAATAAATAAAATCTTTAAAAAAAAAAAAAAAGAAAAAGAAAAAACATTTCTTGGTATAATTTTAGTTTGGATAAAAAAGGACTACATCGATGGAACCCAATCCCTGAATATTAATTGACCTTTTAGATATGGGTAAAAAATGTGGACTTTGGCTAAAGCAGAATAAATATCTGAACTTGTGCATAACATAGAGACATATAGGAAAAACTAAAGCAATATTAGATTAATACCTGATATAATAACTGAATAGAAAGATCTAGAGAATGTTAACATAAGGGAAAGATAAAATTAATGCCTTGTTCTGGATCCTTCAGACCCAGCATTTCAGCCATTCTAGGATTTTTTCCATAATTCTCATTAGCTTGACTTTAGGAACAGGCAAGGGAGTTGACAGAAGGGATAGAGAAAAATGAGAATAGTGTTAAAGCAAAAGAAAATAAAATAAAGAATCTTGGGGTTGCTGAATATGGCCTCACATGATCAACTACAAGGTCCAGTTTGAGAATAAGAGTGAGATAATGCAGAAAATGATAATTGGTTATGAAAATGAAGGGATCAAAGTGGAAGTGTTTATGAGAGTTCATCGGTTTATTGAGAGGAAAGATGACAGAAATCTGAAAGGAAAGAGTAAGTATTACCTAAGATGGTTTTAAAGTTGAAAGTTTTTTTTTTTTAAAGATTTTATTTATTTGACAGAGAAACACAGCCAGAGAGGGAACACAAGCAGGGGGAGTGAGAGAGGGAGAAGCAGGCTTCCCGCTGAGCAGGGAGCCCGATGTGGGGCTCGATCCCAGGACTCCGGGATCATGACCTGAGTCGAAGGTAGTTGCTTAACCAACTGAGCCACCCAGGTGCCCCGTAAAGTTGAAAGTTTTTAATGTATGTCCTGTCAAGGGGAAGAAAACAAGGTTCACAGCATGGTCTAGGGGTGGTGGATGAATTAAAGTTGGAGGGACAGTCGCCCCTAGAGTGAAGAGGCCAATTGAAGTTGGGTGGTACATCAAATAAATGGACCACAGACTTAAGATCTTACACACTGCCTGACACGGAACGGGTGTACAACCAAGCTTGGTTTATTGATGTTGAATAAGTGCACGGAGATTCCAAGGGACCTTGAGAGGTTGCTGTAATACATTTAACCTCAGACAGAGTATAATAAAAATAAATAAAGAGGTCTTGCTTGTGAATAAGACAGAGGCTGGCATGAACAGAGTGAGCATCATTCATGAACTACTTAAAGGTCTTCGTGGAGAACCAACTCAATAATCAGTCCAGGACACAGTGTGACCACCCACAACATCAGTTTGACTGTAGATTATATGAATAGTAATGTGATATGAAGGCGAGGAAGGTACCCTTAAGGGATGTTTAATAATCACATGCCATCTGTAAACTGTGCAGAGGAGGATGACATTATCAAGTGGGGAACTGACAAGTGAATGAGAAATATTTGTAGAAACTCAGGATATTTAGCTCGGAGAAGAATTGGTGGAGGGAAGGGGAGCCTGACAGACTTCTTCAAATATTTAGAGTTGTGCCATAAGAGAAGTCACTAGACTCACTTGATTTGTTCTTTATAGTCCCGGGGGGGGTGGGAATTATGACAAATGATTGGAAGTTATAGGGAGAGAAAGCAATTCATTTTGAATATAAATTTCTGAAAGTTAGACCTGCATATGACAAAAAATGGCTGCTTGGCCGGGTGCGTGGGAAGTTCCCTGTCAGCAGAACAGTTCAGGCATGAGCTAGAAAAAGATTTTATCAAGGGAATTTGTATAACAGAGGGTATTTGTATTTTTGGTGCTTCAGAAAATAAGTGCTGGAAGGTTCTTTTTTTTTTTTTTTTTTAGGATTTTATTTATTTGACAGAGAGAAACACAGCCAGAGAGGGAACACAAGCAGGGGGAGTGAGAGAGGGTGAAGCAGGCTTCCTGCCGAGCGGGGCGCCCGACGTGGAACTCGATCCCGGGTCTCCAGGATCATGACCTGAGCCGAAGGCAGTAGCTCAACCAACTGAGCCACCCAGGCGCCCTGGAAGGTTCTTAAACACCAGGTTCTCCCATCTTGCACAAAAGAATTTGTGTAAAACACACATTTAAAAGTTTGAATCCAATTAAAACTCATATAACTATTATTTGCTGGGGTCTGAAAATCAGTCCATCAACTATAAAATTCAGAATTGAAATCAGTCTCAAGTTCATTTTTTAAAAAAAGAGCCTCCTCAAACCAGTTACATCATTAGCCACGATTCTCCGCCAAGTCAGGCAAAAGAGCCCCTGATCGCGGGCATTAGGCAAAGACAGGATGTGCTGCATTGTTGAGATACTTACTTCATAGTCTATTTTATGAGTGCAGCTATTGATAGAATAAGTATAAATTTTTTTTATCGTGTGCTTACTATGACAGGTACTATTTTATGCACTTTAAAATTATTTATGACTTCTCATCCAAAGAGCCAAGAGCATATTCAGAAGTATATTTCCAAGGAACAGCATCATAACACAATGTTTACTTTAGTTGGAAGTAAATCTGATGTGACAGCTCGATAGATAGATTTCCCTTTGGCTAAGAGCATCGTTTCCCATCAATGTCAGTTCCTCACAAGACCCACCTGTCAGAGAATAAGTGCATTTTCTTATTGATAATATCTGAGTCCTGTGTGTGTCACTCTGTCAAGTTCTATCCCACAGTCAAGTTCTTGACACACCTGTCCTCCTTGGGATAGAGGGAAAAAATCAATTCTAAAAATCAAAATAGGATCCTAGCAAACATTCTCAGGAAAAGGGATGCTCGTTTACTCCAGCCAAGTCTACATACTTACACACCTCAAGGGAAATTAATCCTCAAACCACGTGTCACACATGGACATCTTTCTAAAAATCATGGTATCTACTATATCTACTATCAATTATAGAGAGAAACCATACAAATGATTGATTGAAACAAACTTTTCCTCTGGTGTTCTAAATTGAATATACAGACTTTCTAAATATTTTGTGATCTTGAAGTGAAGATATATATATAATTCAAAATAAGAAAAAAAAAGTACACACTGATGTATTTAGCTTATCATACTGCAATTCAGATGGTTTACCTCAATGATCTAAATTTCAGGTTATTTATTGATAAGGCCTCTGAAGGGATGCCAGTATCTAGCTGTTAACTAATAGGAGCATAGTAACTTTTTGTTGAGTAAATGAATCAGGAAAAATTAATTATTGAGTAAATGAAAAATTAATGAGTAAACAGACACAAGACTACACATTGTTAGCAAGATTAGATAATGGAATCCCTTAAGGAAATAAAAAACAACTGTGTTTTGTAAATATCATTAAAAAATTCTAGTCCTTTCAGTTTTAAAAGGCTCAAATAATCCAATACTAAGGAAATGACATATTTATCATAAAGATAATATTAAAGAGACTGTAATTCTTCTCCTTTGGGGACATCTCATGTTATAAATTAGTGTTAAAGACAAAAGGGTCCATAATAGAGAGTAAGAAAAAGTCCCTAAAGTTGCTAAAGTAAATGCTAAACAGGGGCTTTATTATGTGAGATGGTCACTTACATCTCAAAAAAGGTACGGAGGTGTTTATCTATCATTCATCATGATCACTGAAGATGGATGACTGCCTTCTGGATTCAATGCTGAAACTGCCATCGGCTATCAGAAAACCCAAGTTTCTTGGACAAGGAACCTACTGAATCAAAAGTGTGTGTGCTTGGAGGTGGGGAAGGGATTCTTCATTTTAAACAAGTACTGCCTTACGGGATTTTCATGCCTCTTAAAGTTGGAGAACTTTAACTTGAAGCCTTCAACTTCTTTTTTCTCCAAGCTGCAATGGTGAGTCTGCGCCTGCTGCTTCTGTCACACTCAGCTTCCTTTCCAGGACAGCAAGGCAATGAGCAAGATTCCATCCTACCTGTGCTCAAGTGCACTTCATAGACGCAGTGTCTCATCCATCAACCCAGAACATCTCTGATAATATCAAAGCTAAGCATGATCAAAAACCGTCCCACCCAGACCTAGACAACAGGCAAGGGGTGAGCTACTGCTCCATTATCACAGAGAGAGCGCTTAATTTCTTCTGCACAAGCAGAAATGCCATTCGATGTCAGGGGATGTCACTTGTCAGAGTTTCTCGTTCATTGCTGCTGCTTGTGGAGGTGTCGAGGTTTCGTGACTGACAAGCAACCTGGGAGGCCTCTTATTAAACGGGCAGGGAAGTGTCTAGCTAGTGTTTGTCATATGGTATCTACTCAATGAATATTTATTACTAAGCAAACATATGAATAAATGAAGGCGCAAATGAATAAACACATGAAAAATTAACCCAAGTTTTGTTCCCTTTCTGCTAATAAAACCTCCAAATGAAGAAATCATTTGGATTTTTTGAACTGACAGTGTTTCCTTCCTTTGATTTCATCAAGAGAATTATGTACATTAGCATCTAAATGAAACACAAATATGTTCTTTCTCTGAAGTACCAAAAAAACCCCTCAATTTGGAAATGTTGAAATATAGATATTTCTGGAGAAGTCCACATTGATATCACTAAGCCATGGACTTAGACATATATATACTCTCTGCATCATTTAATTCATCTATGTATTAAAGATAAAAATCTACAGTTAGCTTCATATTTTAAAAAATATAAATTTGATTTGAAGTCAGTATGGGGCATTTCTTTTGGTATAAATCCCTTTTATGTGTGTCTCTTCAACTTTATCTGTGTAAAAATAAAATAGACAACTATCTAGTTAATAGCTACTGCCTCTCAGCTGAAACACAAAAGGGTTTGTCAAATAGATTTCTCTGAAGTATGAGAAATGTTTAGGTAGGAGGAACTTGAGTTATTACAACAAAAAAATGTACTTTCTCGTTTGCCTTGGAATAAAGGAATTTGTAGAAGACACGAGTAATTTCTCCTAGTTCCATGAAGATTAGATGTGTAATATGATCATAAGTTAATTTTCTGAAAATATTGCATTGTTCTTCCAGACTTTTTTTAAGATTAATTTATTTGAGAGAGAGCACATGTGCCTGTGAGTGCACGTGAGCTGGAGGAGGGGTGGAGGGAGAGGATCTCAAGCACAGAGTTTAATGTATCTCTTTTCTTAAAGATTTTATTTATTTGACATTTAGGTAGAGAGCTTAAGTAGGCAGAGCAATAGGCAGAGGAAGGGGGAGAAGCAGACTCTCCGTTGAGGAGGGAGCCCAATGCAGGGTTCAATCCCAGGACCCCGGGATCATGACCTGAGCCCAAGGTAGATGCTTAACCAACTGAGTCACCTAGGCGCCCCCAGAGCTTAATCTCTTAATCCTGAGGTCATGACCTGAGCCGAAACCAAGATTCAGACACTTAACCAATTGAGCCACCCAGGAGCCCGTTCTTCCATATCTTTTACCCTACTATTATACACATTTCAATGTATTTGAAAATTCCATCTGTGTTCAATACAGTATGTAGAATATTTTCTAGAAACGTTTGGGAGACATGAGGATGATGCTTTTAGATTGTCAATTTCACATAGAGAGTTTTCCAGTGGACTGAGTGATGTTTTGGGCAGTTTTGGAAAACTAAGGGAAGCCATTTTCTGTGTGAAAGAACATAATAAATGAAATAAGTAGATTTCAATGTTCGGTGTTATTGAGGGTATATATTGAAATTGCATAATGTTAGTGGGCTTTTTAAAGAGATTAAAACGACTTCAGGACAATGATATATTAGACTCAGTTTGGTTGCTAAAGCAGCTATATCATAAAATAACATGTTAGATAATTTTACTATTTCCTGGCAACATATATCTAGGCTTCTTATCTAATTAATGCTCATTTGCTTTAGTTTTTTTGTTATTTAAATTAACCATGCTTGTTAATAAAATATATGGCAAATGTTTTGATTTGCATTTTCTCTGAACCGTACATACATTTCCTAATGGTTCCAGACCATTGTTACAGTGACTATAAATAAATAAATACATACATACATACATACATACATACATACATACATACATACAAGTTTTCTTTTCTTGCCAGCAAATCTTGAGAGCCGATGTAAAGCTCTTCCTGTGATCTCATCTTTTTCCCTCTCAAAGTTTCATTAATATATTCTACAACTTGGAATTGAGGAAAAGCAGAATTACCTTTGAAATGCCAGAAGCCTTTAAACTTGTTTAACAAAGTTTCAGAAGTATCAGCTTTGCTCAGTGAACAATCTAGGACTCCTCTAGGTGCTCTTTAGGCATCAGGGATAGTTGCGAGGAACAGAATCTTACAAGCAGGTTCAGTCAGGGAGAAACTTGGGAGCCAGATATGTCTTTTTGAATCTCCTTCTCAGGAGATCTCCTTTCTTAACACTTACTACCTTCTTTCCTCACATTTATATCCATGCCTTTCCAAGTTTTCCACAGCTAGTTCTGTTGGCCACTTGATTGTTTAACCCCTCTTCAGGTTCTGATCTAGACATTACCTTCTACCTGGAAGCTATTCCTACTGATAACTTAAACCCATTGAAGGCCAAGTTATCTTGAACCCCTGCTCTCATAAGGCCCTATGTATAGGATGCAGTGTGGCCAAATGGCCAACAATCTAGCCTGTGTTCAAATCCGTGTGCTGCCACTTCCTCCCTGTGTAGCAGTGGGGCTCATTACCTAGCCTCTCTAAATTTCAGTGGTATCCCTGGAAAAATGGAGTATATTAATAATAATCATATGATTATTATACTATTATACAAAAATAATCATATAATCCACTGACTTTAACCACTTTTTAATTATCCTTCACTCCTGCTACCATATCCTACTTTCCTTCCTTAGCTTCGAAGAAGTGGGTCTTTTTTTCTTTTTTTTAAGATTTTATTTATTTATTTGACAGAGAGAAACACAGCTAGAGAAGGAACACAAGCAGGGGGAGTGTGAGAGGGAGAAGCAGTCCTTCTGCCCAGTGAGGAGCCCAATGCAGGCGCGATCCCAGGACTCTAGGATCATGACCCAAACTGAAGGCAGACGCTTAACGACTGAGCCACCCAGGTGCCCCGTGGGTCTTCTTTTTAATCATTCTCTTACAAAACCTCTTTGCAACTCCACCCCTTCTCCCTTGGCAAACTCCAAACAAAATAAAACCTAACTATCTGCCTAACCCAGCAACCACCCCTGGTGAGGGAAACAAACACGAGTTGGCTAGTTTCACTTTACATTCATGAGGACAAATCTCAAATGGCCAGTCCACACTGTTCAGCAATCTTAAGTTCACATACTTCATGATTCTCTTTCCTACTATCTGCAATAACTATTTCTCATTTTGTTCCCCATCTTCAAACTCTCTATACTTGATCCTCCAAAACTTCACACAGCGGTGAAGACTTTTTGTCACACTTCTCATCTCAGCTACTGACATAACTGCATCCATGCCCACTCCCTTTACCTTGGCTCACCTTCCCAAGATTGAAGCATGTGCCCTTTTACCTGCATGCTGGATCCTCTGCCTTCTTGCCTACTTGCAACAAAGGAATGCACTCTTGCAACCTTCCACTCTCTTCTGCATCACTATTTTCCCCCCTCTAGGCTGCACTACTTGCAAAAGTTGCAGCGTCTATGTTATAATAGTAAATAATAGAACAGGCAATAAAATCTCCCTTAAACCTGCCACCTCTTAAAGTTACCGCCCATTTCTTTGTTGTACTTCATAACAAAACTTATAAACATCTGTGGACATACTCTGCAATTCCCTTGCCTTCCTCTCCATTTTCATGCTCCCCCGCAATTGGCTGCATTGCTGTCATTATTTTCTATACTTTTCATCAGCATGACATGGTTAGCAGCACCCCCCCACCTCCTCCCACTTCTGTGTTATCATCCCTCTTTGTTCTCTCTTACCATTCTTTCTCCTTCCCATCTGTCCAATCTCTAAATGTGCAGTATCTCAAGATTCAGCCATTTGATTTTCTAACTATAATCTCTCCCTAGGTGTCATTGATATGATGGTGGCTCCTAAATTTATATCTCCTGTCATGACCGGTCATTGGGCCTTTGGTCTCACACGCCAGACTGTCTACATGATTGACATCCCTAATTGTATGTCCAGTAGTTATCTCAAATTCAAAATGTCCGAAAACTAATTGATTGTTCCCTCTAAACCAATCTTTTTCTGCACTCATCCTTATCTCATTAAACAGCCCCACAGTGCACTCATTTGCTGGAGCAAAAACTGAGTCTCTAGCCTTAGTCCTTCTCTTTCCCCTGCCCTTTATATCCAATCCATTAGCCAATCTTATTGGCTCTAAATGCAACACACATCATGATTTTTCCCATTTCTCTCTTCATCTGCTGTAATGACTCCCAAGTCCCAGCTACAATCATTTCATACAGATCACTCAATTGTCTCTTAAACGGTCTCCCTGCTCCCAATCTGCCCCATCCCTAATAATTTTCCTCACAGCAATAAACGGTCTCCCTGCTCCCAATCTGCCCCATCCCTAATAATTTTCCTCACAGCAGCCAATGTGATCTTTTAAAAAGAGATCACTCCCCTTTCAAGCCCCTTTTCATCAACCACAGAATGAAATTCTAATTTTTGCCATGTCCTTTAAAGCCCCACATGATCCATTCCTGACCCAGAGATCTGTGATCCATGCATATGGTCATGATTTCAATCACACACACACGGTTCCCTTGTTAAGGCTTTTGTACTAGCTGGGAGCTTTCCTTGGAATGCTTTATCCTAAGGGTGCAAAGAAACAGGCCCTTTTTCATATTCTTGACTCCACTCAAGTGTCATCTCCTTAAAAGGCTTTTCTCTGACAATCTGATTTAAGTTAGGTCCTTCCCTGTCATATTATTGTGTTTAATTTTCTTCACACAACTCATCATTCTCTTGTGTTAATTGTTCAGTTGTTTGCTTATCAATCTACCTCTCTGTATTTGAATTTAAGTAAGCTCTAGGAAGGAAGATCTGACTGCTTCATTGTAGCTTTTGCAGCAATAAGCTCAGCTCAAAGTGAATATTCCAGTATCAGCTTAACAACTGAAACTTATAGGGTTATTATGAAAAGTAAATAAAATAGTGTCTTAATTGCTTAGCACTTTGCCAGAAACAAAATATCTGCTGAAAAAGTTAGTTACTGCCATTATTATTATAATTAGGCATTCCTTAAATATGTATCAGGAATGTTAATTAAAATAACTCATGCTAATATCTTAAATATTTCAGATGGAGGATTTGTATACTAACAGTTGTTTTCTCAGGTAAGCAATATTTTAAGCTAGACAAGTAAATTAAGTTCTTTGCATGTAAGTCAATGTTTCAACATCCCTAAATTCAAATCACATAGTTAGCAACTGCTTTTACATATTGGTAAGACGGAATCTATTCATGTCCTCTAACTAATCAACCATTCCAAATATAAGGGCAACTTCCTTGAACTAAATTAAAATCAGAGATCTTATCACTAGACCTAGGTTCATTTAATTTAAGCCCATTATTAAACCTCCCACTTTTCAAAAATGTATGACTTGAGGGAAATCTTATTAAACCTCATGGAGAGGCGAAAGTGAGCTTTGCCTTCAGAGCCAAGCAGAAACAGAGCCATTAGAAATGTGTGTGATGAAGTACAATTACAACGTGATATTAAAGTAGGGCTAGAACACACAAGAAGGTGGCATTCCACCACCGATTTTAGTCTCTTTGTCCAGATCCTCTGTGCAGGTATCCCTGATTGCGGTTATGGGAATGAATTTGGAAAGAACAAAATATAATGACCCCAAAACACCAAACAAAAAATGATATGTGTAAGTAGACACTGAGTTTTGATCATGCCTCTAATTAATTCAAATCCTCTAAGAGAGGTCCTAGGTCATTGTCGACTCCCTATTCCATAGTTATGCACATAGATGCTTGGTAAAGAAAGACTTTTCCTAGATTCATTTCTAGTTTTTCAGAAATTTAAATTTTTCTTCCCTTTTTTTTCTACTCAATTTATATTTTATTTGAAATTAATTCATGTAAGAATGCACTTTTTGTACAGATGAGTTACTTCAATTTATGGACAACATTGTTCTTGTTTGGAACGTATATAACGTTACCAAGATGAGTAACATAGAAAAGTTTTAAGGAAAGTACTTAGTAAAAAAGGCATCTATAGGGGCGCCTGCGTAGCTCAGTCGTTAAGCATCTGCCTTTGGTTCAGGTTATGAACCTGAAGTCCTGGTATCGAGTCCCACATCAGGCTTTCCACTCAGTGGGAAGCCTGCTTCTCCCTCTCCTACTCCTCCTGCTTGTGCTCCCTATCTAGCTGTGTTTCTCTCTCTGTCAAATAAATAAATAAAATCTTAAGAAAAAAAGGCATCTATAGAAAGAAATCATTTGACCAAAGAGTTAAACAAAGAGTAAACATATACTTTTGCAGCCCTTACTATCTTGAATAGGAGACTAATATTTCTGACAATATTTAAAACCATGCAACATTATTGCTTGGGAAAGAATCATGGGTCAGTATTCTCTAAGAACAGATATAAAAGAATGAGCGATAGTGTGATATGAAGATATGTTTTGAATTTACAGTGTATTCTCTTATTGAACTTATTTACAGCATGCATTTAAACTGTCGTGATGCTTTTGTTCTTTAAAAATTGGTTATCTTTTTTTTTTTTTTTTTGCACTCTCCTAATATCCTCCCCATCATAGTTAATCCATTCACTGTGTTTTCACTGGGGGAAAAAAAAGATGGAAATTGTTAACTTATTAGAATTAAAAAAAAAAGGATCAATGTAACTACTGGTTTGGAGCTCTGGTCTAAACTGTAATGAGATATGAAACTGACGTTGGTTACCAAAATTATGTTTTCAGACTTATTCCAAAACAATCTCATGCATACTTTTTTGGTTCATTATTATTAACTATAGCAGTTGGGTTTGTCAGTAGTTTTTTAAAAAAGATTTCATAAATATGGGGCCTTGGAACAGAATCATTCTGAAAGCAGTATCGATAATGGGAAGTGAGGTGTTTCTTCCAGCCAGTTATAGCATCTGCCTATATTCTTGACCGCTACAATTCATTAGATCCTTCATTTCCCCATGAAGATATAAAACTTTAAGAATGTTCTCATTTCTCTATTAAGATAGAGTAAAAAGACAATCGCATCTTTTCTCCATGAATCAGTCTGCTCACTTTTTATAAAATAAGTCAGGAAGCAGAAAGTAGAAAAGTAGAATGTTGGTTGCCAGTGCCTGAAGAAAGGGGAGAGATGGCATATTATTATTATTTAATTGGGAAAGAGTTTCAGTTTCAGGAGATAAAAAGTGTCCTAAGAGTGGATGGTCATGATAATTGTACAACAATGTGAATATACTTGTCGGGGTGTGATCCGCCCCTCCTGCTATGCCCAAGCCACCAGAAACTTTGGTGGAGGTACCTGTGAATGTGAATGAAAGCCCCTCTGGGCTTTCCCCGCCTAGAATCCAGAAAGCCATGTACCCTGTGGGTCAGGGCAATATGTCCTTCTTGTGCTTATCCAAAACATATAGTTCCATTGAATCCTCCTCCTGGTAATCATATCTCTGTAGCTCTTATCTTTATTCCTTGATCCCCTTGCCTCAATGGTCTCAACTTCTGTGAGTTTAAGCAATCACTCTGTACCCTGCAGTAACAATACTAAGCCTGTCTCTAGGGCGGGTGCAAAAGGAGTTAAAGATTTAACTGCACCACCCAACTTCCTCACTTGGGAATAATAAAAGACTGGGACCCTTGACAGTCAAGAGAGACAAAGGCAGAGGCAGGCAGAGAGCCTGCGGGGAGAGAGCGGAGAGAGCGAGAGAGCCTTGGGGGAAGAGAGCAAGGGAGCCTGCAAAGGGAGAGAGAAGCAAAGCAAGAGGGCCAAAGCTGGAGCTAGAGAGCTAGAGCTAGAAAGCCAATGCTAAAAAGCCAGAGCGTGAGCCTGAGCCTGCTTCATAGGTCTCTCCTGACAGACCTCGGGTCTGTCAGCTTGCATCAGATTTCTGTGCCCCTGTCATTATTTCACCCGCCAGACATCCCGTGGTTCGGGACCCATATCTCTGCTGAGGCTGGCCCCCGACGGCAATAGTACTTATGCCACTAACCATACAATCAGAAAAGGTTAGAATGGTAAATTTTATGTTATATATATTTTAGTACAATAAAAAGTATTGATTTTTTAAAAACGTAAGCAGGGTGGCAGATAATTAACGATGGGTTCTTCCCAAATTACAGACCAAATAGTTTTATTCTTGAGGGTATTCTTATGAATTACATATTGTCCAATTTTAACATAACATAAACATTTATAGCTGGTCTATTTTACAAATTCTAGGCCAAAACAGAGAGACTAGACTGGAAGAACTACCAGGAAACATTGTCTCACACACACACACACATTGTCTTATATTTATACTCCTACCCTCACACCCTTCCCAAGACTGTTCCAATTATAGCCTTCTGGACATTGTCTATACTCAAAGAACACTCAGGTAATGTATCAATAAAGAGATCAATAACTAAAATAAATACAAGAGATCTGCATCCACTTGAATTGACAAATAACTAGACCAGACACTATAATCAAGCAGAAATGCTGTGCATATTATGATTGAGTAAAAACAGCAGTGTGAAGGCTGAAGTGTAAATATTATTCAAAATGCCAGTTTCTAATTTATCTTTGCATGGTACCAACTACTTAAAGACTCCTGCATGTCCTCTTTCTCTACATTAAATGCATTTCAGAAACCAACTTTTTTTGTTTGGGCACTCAGTGGCCAAAGTGTTTTTTATGAAAGATTTAGGATGATTGGGAGGGAAGCAAAAAACTGTTTGTTTTCATGAGCTAGCTGAAGCCTCTGCCTATGTTCAACATACAAGGAAGAGATCAACATTCACAGGAAGTATGGTCAAATTGAAGAAGGGGTCTGGAACACCTGTGTGAGCAGTGTGTTTTCAGGAGGGATGTGATACAGCAGGACGTGCTGTGAATTCCAGTGCCCTCTCAACAACCAAGAGAAGAGACCCCCAATATGAAGGGGTGGAGGGAAGAGAAGATCTGCAAATTAATATTGTAACTCACACTGCCTCTTTGTTTTAAAATCCTCCACTCTCTCCCCTATTCCCATGTTTGTTTACAGTCCCTAACAAGTGTGTATCCCAGTTGGGAGTCAAATGCAAATGACTCACTCAGCTGTCCACTTGACTCTCATGTTTTGTTGATATGAGAACCAGCCCAATGACAGGGGACAGAGACATGAGTCAAACCCATCCTGTCACTTCACATTTTCAGAAGCATATGCCCCTCTGAGGTTACCCAATGATAGTCCTTAGATTACCTCTGCCTTGTTTTTGTTTGTTGGTTGCTTTGTTTTGTTTTTAAAGAAAGAGAGAAAAGGAAAAGGGAAAAGAAAAAAAAAATTGTTAAAATATCTGGGACCAAAATGATCAATATGTTTTCTGGAGTTGGAAATTGTTATTTTAATTCTCCCTTTGGGTAGTTTCTAGGAAAAGGGAATTGTATGATCACTAAACTAATTTTCAAGTTATTTAAGTATGCCAAAATACGCTCACACAGGAGAGAGTGAGGCACTAAGATGCAGGAAGACACATCACTTTTTCTACTGTAGCAATTAAGGCATCACACACACTTACCAAACTGCCAGTGACTAGCTGGGGATTAGCTTTTAGGACTGCAACAAAATTACGTCCACATAGATGTATCTGGATAAGAATTTCAACACTAGAAAGGTACAGTGATAGAACAAGAGAAATTGAAAATTCAATTCTATTAAAAAAATCTAAACCTGCACAAGGATCCATGCCTGGTGATATACTGGATTTTATTTGTTTTTTTAAATTTCCTTTTGGGTAATCAATCAATAAATATCTGAACATGTGAACTGAATCCAGCATACCTGAATCAAAATACACGTGCCGTTTTCTCAAATTCTGTAAAGATAAAGTAATTGAGAAAAGTTCTGACAAGTGAAAAACAGGCATAAGTGTTTGGAGTCATAGAGATTTTAGAGGTTATTTCTCCAACTTTCATTTTATCAATGAGAACATAACATCAACTTTGAGGAGATACAATAAATTAAATTTGGTTACGTTAAAAGTAAATTTTCTCTCATACATTTTCCTATTAAAGGAATGTTTTCCTATTATGAGTTCCATTAGGGCAAAGAGTGGGTCACTTAGGTATATATAGTCATATAGTAGGTGTATATGCAGTGTGCATGTATGAATATATGCATGTGTGTATATGTATATACAGTATATAGTAGATATTCTATAAGTACCCAGCAACTGCTGAATGATTCAATGAAACTGATCTTGACTTCCCAAGATCTCAAAGAGCTAGGAAAGGAACCCAGGTATCTTGAAATGTAGCATTCTCTAAATGTTCTTATTCTCAGAGTTTTTGTATTGGAAAATAGTCAAGCTCTTCCCAGTCTACAACTTACGCTTTATATTCTATCTAACTAATTAAGTTGTAATATTTATTTCTTCAAATAATAATTGAATTTTAAAGTGAAATCTTAAGAAAATTATTCCTATAAAGTTTTCCCAGTAAAACAATCACATTTTAAAGCCCATTCTGTACATCATTATTTTCTCTTTTCTTATGAAGATGTTATTTCTTGTAAAGCAATTTTAGTATCAGAAATAACCATGTAATCATGACTCATTATTACCTAAAATTAGTATCTATTGGTAAAGCCATTCCTTCAGAACAAAATATGTGTTCACAGTAAGTTTGCAGAAAGGGGAACAAGTCTTTTCTAAGATTATAGCTTTATAAAGGTAATCTGCTGTATGGAGGTTTTAAGAACAATACAATAAAATAATTTTTGTTTCTTTAATATAAATGTATAAGAATCTTATTGTTTGCATAATTTGGGACATTATTTCTCAGTCCTTTTGAGTTATTGATAGCCAGAACCTTAACAAGTACCTATAAATGGTCATTTTATTCCTTATAGTGACTTCTCAATCTATGTATAGAAATCCTAGCTAGCTAAGGGCAAAGTTATTAGCACCACCAAATTTTCTTATTGACTGTCAATAAAGTCATCAATCATGTTCATTAATTATAAACATTATATAGAATAATTTTTCTAAAATATGGCTCTATTCTGTTATTAAATAAAAAATCTCAAGTAAAATAAATAACAAAAGCATTGTAATTCTTTTAGTTAGATGCTACTACTACTTACTCAACTCAAATAATGCTGTTTAAATAAATTTTGTTTCTTAAAATGGTAATGGGGTAAATATTAATAATTTGAGAACTTCTGTTTCAAACATAAGAACAGCAAAATACAATATGGTTTTTGTCTTTCATTTCATCAATACTGGAAATAAAAAACAAAAAACAGTGTTTTGACCATCCTATTTCTTTCTCCTTGGCAATAAACCAAGGAGAATCCAAGAAGAATCCAAACTTCTATTTTATAATTCTTTAAACACTAGGCAAAAAGGTAACAGAAAGAAGGAGAGGCCAATAAGTTGTTTCCCAGGGCCTGGGCCTGCTGTATTCATTCTGAAAAGCTAATGACCAAGTTAAATTTCCAGAAGTGCAATGTTCCAGATATAACCACAGGAGGATAGAAACAGGAGTGCTTATATTTGGTTGTAGCAAGCATTGCATATTATAGAAGAGTACAGGTTGGGATATTTGTATACATATATAGAAATCGGTTGAAAATTCAATTTTACAAAACAGGAATTCCCTTCTCAGGGAAGTAAATATCCATATTTAAATACAGTCAGGATCTAAGGTCATTCAGTAATTTTATTATTTCCTTTAGCTCCTTTTTCCTCCCTAAGTTCAATTATTTTACCCCTCCTAATTTTAAATTTATTTTACTAGTTCTTATTCAATACGGGGAATAAAAATATAAGAGGCTAATGATTTTAGAGACATTTCACTTGTTCCAAAAGACAAATTCATTTGACAGAGGCAAATCTGATCAGTTACAAAACAGGGCTTCATCAGAGATTTTTGCAAAATGGGGCAAGGAATCATATATTGGGTAAATAGCTACTGACACAAAGTTAGATCCTTTGTATATGTTCTGTTACTATTCTTTATGGTAAATCAATAAGGAGAACATTAACATTCATACTCCATGAATATAGAAATTGAGGCTTGCTGAGGTCAGAAAGTTTCCTAAGATCACGTACAGTTATTAAAAGAGAAAGTTAGAATAAAAACCAGAGTATGACTTATTTCTAAGACTCATAAGATTTCCCTGCTGTCTCCCAGAGCTTAGAGACCAGTGAGGCGAATTCCCCACTCACTGAGGGCCATAGTGAAGTCACTTCCAAGACAGCACACAACAAAGTGATGAAAGAGCCAAGCCAAAACGAATCCTTGTTTGCTGCACTATACTGTATGGCTTTAGCTTATCTTCAACCCTAAGGTACACTTGAAATAAGGAGATGTTTCTAGAGAACTGAGTTCCACCATGACGTTCCTTATTTTCAGCCATACCTAGACTAAGTCCTTTTGAATGTTTTATCAACTTCTCAAGTCAGGAAAATATTAATCACAGGTTAACACTGCTTCATAAATATAACTTATGGGACCTCAAGAAGGTCCTCTGATGTCTATATTTGTAAGTGGAAAATAGTGATGGTGATGAAACACCCCATTCTAATCAATCTGCCAGGAAACGAAGTCTCTCTATTCCACCTCTTTCAGGGTGAAGGTTTTGTTCATACCGTCAATCAATTGTGGCATCTAGCACATAACGTCCTATACTGGTAAATATAAGTAAATAGACATCTTTGCTTCCTGATGAGATAGTCTTTAATCATTGTCACATTTATAACACTGTGTGCTATTGGAAAACCAATCTTTCCTTTAATTAGCTCAAGTGTAGTTGAAGAAGATGCAGAATCCATGCTGCTCACTTACTGTGTTGTTCTGGAACATTCCTTCACATGGAAACCACCATGCACCCAAGGAGGTGAATCAATGCGACAAACAAAAATTACACGTGTAGGGAACAAAATAGTGAAACTTTCCGTGCCTTACCCTTGAATTAACTACTTCCAGGGAGACGTTCTGAGGCGGGGCACTTGGCGCTAAAAGGAACAAAACAAGGTGAGATGGTTACTGCCAAAGTCAGAAAAGAGGAAATACAACCCTCTGTGAAAGGAGAAAGCTGACTTTCACAGTTCATGATGGTAATTAGGTAGGCTGATCCAGGTGGAACTTCAAAATTTTCCTGGAGAGATGAAAAATAACTGTCTTTTTATTTTTTCTTACTTGGTAGGGCAAAGCACCCATATAGGGAGCACTCCTCTCCCCCGCCAAAAACAAAAACAAAAACAAAAACAAACAACAACAACAACAACAACTACAAAAACGTTAGGCAAGAGAGCACCTGCCATGATACCAAATACTGCCATTTAGGTACAGCTTTCCTGTTATAATCTTCCCAGAGAAACCAATAAAAACACACAGGAGATTTCCTAGAGAGGTTTTAAAGGCTTAAGATATGGTGTATTTCAGGATCTACATTGTTGTATTGGAAAATATATCATTCTAATGGTCACTGATGTTGCTTAATCCCCTTACTGCAAATCTTTATTATCTCTTAAACTGTGCAAAGAAGAAATACATCTGTCTTTTTATCTATGTGTGATTAAACCTATGTGTCATAGCTGCAAGCAGATGATCAAAGAACTTTCAGTGAGTCAATTCCATTAACAAAAAGACCCTGCTTATTTTTCTTTGTGCATTTTTCTAGGTATTTTTTTTCCCTCTTACCTGCATTTTAACTGCCCCATTCCTTCATGGAAGAAGAAAGAACATGTACAGCTTTTTTTTTTTTTATAATACTTGTACTGAACATTTACTATATCAAAAAGTGAACATTCTATCACATGAGTAATTCCAAGACACCATTCACATAATGGCTGTGATGTGTCAGACTCTTCCTAGATGTCTGAAAAGAATCATAAACAAAATAAAGCTTTCTGCCCTACAAAAGAAATAGAAGTAGCATTCAATAAATGCTTAACATGTATTAATGTGCAAAATGAGGAGTCCCTATTTTGTTCATGACAATTTGATTAATTTAACAGAGAAGAAATGCTCTCAGCATTTTCAGGAATTTAAGGGCCCCCTTCTGTCATGTTGTGCCTTCTTTAACTTGAACTTGGGCAATATCTGCCTTTCTTTAGGGTACTTATATTTTACTCTGAATTCATTTACGCCCTACTCTGAGTCGACCTTCTGAAAAGTAATCACCATGAGGGCATGGTATGTGTCTGATTAATCCTAACAGCCCCCAAACTGACATTTAATCAATAGCTACTGACTCAATGATTATGTGAACAAATAAATACTTACTGAAATACTAGCTCCATGGCCTTTCTGGACACCATAGGAATTATAATCACTTACTCTGTTTTGATTTTGAACTTCTTATTTTAGTACTTGGTGAAGGTTGGGGGCAACATAGTTTGTGACAAAAAACAAAACAAAACAAAACAAAACAAACACTCACCGCAGGCTTGTTTTCATGAATTAGGTCAACAAGAATTCTTCCAGAAAATATTTTATAATTTAAGAAACAGATTTTATTATTCAACTTATTTTAGTTCATATTATATTTCTTTTCAAATACAGAATCTAATCCCCACAAGATTCAGGATTCTTGTCCCTTTAGACGCTGAATCCTTAGTATCAATAAGAGTGTCAAGTGTGTGGGTCACATGCAGCAAATCTGTGTTTAATTAATTAATCAATTAATTAACAGAGAGATTATAAGACATAATAAAACATTTTTTTAGTCATAACAAGCTTTCTGTTTGCAGGTTTATTTTTTTAAATTAATGTGTGATATACATATAATACACAAATTGTGTACACATGATTGGATAGAATTATATTCTGTAGGTGTGTTCACATTTAAACACCACCTAGATTAAGACATAGAATATTTTCAGTATCCTGGAAAGTTCACTTGGGTCCCTTCCCAATCAATATCCTTCTAAGAGTAACCACTGTTCTGACTTCTAACACCATTGATTAACTTAGATTGCTTTCAAGCTTACTAAAAAGGAAATCAGTTATTTTGTTCAGGCTGGTTTATCTTGCTCATTATTATTTCTTGGGATTCATTCTTTCTGGTGCTTCTTGCAGTAGTTTCAGTTCTTTTGTAGTTTGTTTTTTCATTGGTCCTCTGTAGTCTAATACATCACCATTCTTTTTTATTTTCACTCATTCTATTGATGAATCACATTGGATTACTTTCAGTTTGGGGCTATGAGAATAAGTCTGCTATGAAAACTTTTGTGCTTGTCTCCTGATGAACAGTTACACTCATTTCCTTCCTTATATATCTAGAACTGGAAAACCTGGTGGCAGTGGAAACCCCTATGGGGGTTATATATGTGTTAAATATAGAAAATTTATAGAATTTCTATATCCTTACCAATCTTTGCTTTTTTTTCTGAATCTTTTTTCATTTTAGTCATTTGGTAGGTATGTCGTGTTTTTACTTGTTTTTCTCTAAATACCAGTCATGTGGAGCATCTTTTCATATATTTGGTGACATTTGGATGTCCTTTTTTGTCAAGTGCTTAAAGTATGTGTGCTTTTAGTAAAAAAAAAAAAAAAAAGTTCAGTTTACTTCAAAACTCATTTCTAAAATTTACTCTTTTATATCTTATGTCCTGTTTTCATATTACTATAATTAAAATATTAAGATTTTTTTTTCTAAAGCTAAAATAGTCAGAAGGGCTCTTCTGTATCTGGTAAACTTCTTATCTGCTCAACTATTCCCAAATATTACATTAATGAAACAGACTTTCCTAAACTACCTTCACAGACCGTGGACATCCCAGTTCAGTTTTTAGGAAAGGGAGTAATTCAGAGGCTTTAATAAGAACATCTGCAGATTCTATTTCTTTGAAGAGGAAATATTAGAGGAGGCTGGAAATAATAACAATGTGTGTGATCATAAAAACTAAATAGAATGACATTTTCACAATGAGGAAGAATTTAATATAATCCATATTCAAATTATTCTATAAAGCATTGAAAATGAAAATAGACACCAACTAAAAAAAATGGTAAGTGTTCCATCATATAACTTCACAAACTTGGGGCACACTAGCTACTCTTGCCTTACATAATCAGGAGAGAAAGTAGAGAGTTCCTTCTAGAGCATTTTTAGTTATCAGTCTCTGTTCCCTCCTCTCACTATCAGTTCCCCTGTTATTGAGATACAGTAGGTAGGATTAGATGCTTGGTGGAAGTAAATGGAATCCACATTTATTTGAGCTTTTCTTTATTTGATTTTTCATGACATTTCATTATCTCATGAGGGAAAGAGGAAGGCCATAGTTCATTATTTCCTCTTCAAAATGTCTAGCAATTATCACTTAAAATTGGCTCATTAAAGCCCATCAGAGGCATTTGGTCCTGAAACTTGCCTCAATATGGTAAAACACACTGGTTTGAGACAAATGATGATGATGCATTCTGTAGAGTAGATAAAATTCCCATATTTGTAAATGAATCTCCACACAGATAGGCACTTCAGTTCCTCCCTTTAGTAAATGTGTGCTGTCCTGTACACATAATTTATGGACTGAAATAACTGAAGTATAATGATGAGCTTTGTACTTTAAGCAATTAATATGAGAAATTCCTTACAGAATAAGAGAAAGTCAAGATTTTTTCATATTAAATCTTGCTTCTTTTTTTACTAGTGACTCGGCTCTGCTGCTTCCTAGCTTTGACCTCTTTCTAATATTAGTTTTATCATCTGTAAAGTAGGAAAAAAATTATAGTATCATGAGGATTAAAGGTTAATAATGCCAAGTGATTAGAGCAAGGTCTTGCACTAATAAGTAATCAATAAACAGCAGTGACAACAGTAAAAAGTACATTCTTATAGCTAAGTGTGCCTATGAAATTTGGTCCTTCTACTTTTGGGCACAGAGCAAGCTTGCATGAAAATTCATAAAAAATAATTGATTCATAAAATATTTTAATAACCTACAGTTGTCAACTAGCTCAAGAGATGGTGTTTGAGAACAAACTGGCAAAATTAGTTTTCATTCCACACTAAACATTAAGCTCCTAGATCTGATATTCTAAAATCCCAAAAGGTTTAAAGAAGTGGGTAAACAAAGGAATCGGATGAAAAAAAATTTTTTCTCACCAGGAAAACAGTCAAAGTGGGCTAAGTTAGAGATGACAGCTTATCAGGATAAACATCCTCACAAGCACCCTAGCATGGAATATCACTGGGATACTTAATTCAGAAGAAAAAAAAAAACAGTATTTGTGTTTTATTTTGTTTTTATTCCAATTTTTATGGTCCCAATATAAATTTTTACGGTAAGGGTTCCTCTGACCTGATAAAGAACACAATGTTCTCGATAACACAGACGCATTCACACACAGTCGTCTATTAAATTAGTCACATAAATGGGAAGTTCCTAAAGATAAGTCTATACATATTAACAATTGTATTGTTTCCTGAACTGTGTGATTAATTCAGTAAATATTTCCTGAGATGATGAATGCAGAGATGAATAAAACAGCATCCCTCAATTTAAGGAACATGTAATATAAGGAGAAAAAATGACATATATATTGTTATAGATAACATTTATTGAACACTTAAATATATGTCATGCTCATATTTTAGGTGCTCACATGGATTAGCCCATTTAATTTCCACAACATCTGCCTTATATAACGTCCAGAAAGTCAAGAAGAAGACAGCTTCACGACCAAGGACTGGGAAGTAGGAGGCTATGAAATGTGATGAAATACATCTCTATAATGTGTGTGACTTCTGCATGGCCAGCTTCAATAGAGTGAAGATAACAGACTGAGCAGAAAGAAGGAGACTGGATAATAAGAGAGGGAATGCTAAGAGTGCAGGAGATCTTGCTGGAAATCAAAAGAATTGAATTGCTTGTCAAGAGGGTTGCAGGGCGCCTGGGTGGCTCAGTGGGTTAAGCCTCTGCCTTTGGCTCAGGTCATGATCTTAGGGTCCTGGGATTGAGGCCCGCATAGAGCTTGCTGCTCAGCAAGGAACCTGCTTCCTCCTTGCTCTCCCCTCCAGCCTCTCAGCCTACTTGTGATCTCTCTCTCTCTCTCTCTCTCTCTCTCTCTCTGTCAAATAAATAAATAAATAAAACCTTAAAAAAAAAAAAAGACGGTTGCAGACCAGGTCCAGGAGTGCACTCCGAGGGGATGATTCAGTCCCTGTTTTCTCCTATCAAATGCATCGATAAAGACAAGCTGGCATTCTTTGCACAGTGACTCTTGTTGGGTTAGGGTCATGAAATCCTTTTATTTAGTGACAGGCATTTTCTAAGTCCCAACTGTTGCAGCACTTAGAGATAATAATCCTTGGACTAATGAGTAATAATCTATCTCTCTCACTTGTGACATTTAAAACCAAAGTGGAGAATAAGGCCACAGTATTACAGTTCAGAGTGTGAATGAAATCTACATAAATTATGTAAAATATTCATTTTCATTTGTTTTCCTTTTATTTTTATAATTATAAGTTGTGAAGTAATTTATTCTGCCAATAAATATTCTATCCTGTCTTCAATAACAGAATCAGATGGATGGGCCTTAAAAATAATACTGAAGTGGTGTCACATATAACATATTTTTTTAAGTCGAAATTGCAAATGAGCATCAGTCCTGTGTCTTTGCTGCACTGTCCTTAATAACATGCATGACGTTCCTTGATCCACTGATATTGTGTGAAATACCCACCCAGGTACTTTTCCAGATTAAACAATGATGGATTGGTTAAGGAATCACAAGTTAAAGTCTTTTTTTTTCCCTTTGAAATCCAGAAGATCAATAATTTATAGAATTATATATAACAACATGGAAACCATTGCTGAAAAGAGATAGCTTGTTGCCCTTTTTAATATTCATGGAGGCCATCTCTGCATTTCTACAGATGCCTGAATTTCCACTGGCCCAATGTCATATACTCTGCTGTCATTTATTTTACTTGTCATTAAATTTCCCAACATTTCCTTATCCTTTTCTGAGATCTCTAGCTTCCTCTGCTACTGCTTTGCCAAATCCATCTTTTTCATTAAGAATTCCTCCTCTCTTTTATGATATTTCAGAAAATATGTCTAATATTTCACTTGTTAGACAAGTTTACAACTAAAATTATGCATTGTCCTATTTAGTTTTAATACCTTCAGGGCTGGATTATTTGGTATAAATCCTTACAACATATTTTCAAATTCAGGGGTATATGTTGGAGGACTGTCCATCATTTACACTTTTAATCATCCACCCCCCTTTAGAATGAGAAATAAAAATAAATAAACTGATGTAAATTGGTCCACACACGTGCACAAACGTGTTTGTAGACATTAAGAGACCCAGTCTCCCCACCAATAATTTGAACTCTCAGGCAGTAGTCACGCCTTTGAAGATTATCTAGTAGGACATTTTGACACAGAGTATATAATACACCTTTTGAAAGTTTAAATTTAACTGTAATAGTTTGAATGAATGAGTCAAATTTTTAATTAATGCTAACATATGCCATAGAGTTTCAATCAGAAAGCCTTAAAGATGCAGTCTATGATATACATACAATATTACATCATCATTATCAAATTTGTGAATCAAGTTTCACTGTCTATAACTTACCATCAGAAAGTGTGACCACTGTTATGTCATCAGTAGATACTCCTGGCCCATAGCGATTATAAGCTAGGAATCGAAGAGTATATTCCGTGAATTTTTTCAGGCCTTCCAGCTTATAAGATAGTCCGTCAACCTCTATATTCTGGAGACATAAAATACCAAGCTCTTATTCAGGAGACACATTAAGGCAGAAATGGCAGCCATTCTGTGCAATCAGTGAATTGAGTATTAGACTCTTACTCACAAAACTACACTCTACACTTATAATGAGTTGTTGTAAAACCTAACTTGTGACACACACTTCCCCACTAAATCCCAAACCATTCTGCAGACTCCTAGTTAAAATAGCACTGTGCTATTTTTACAGTCATTAAGTTCCAATGTGTTTAACATGACCCAATACATTAAATGGTGAGCTATATTCCACCCACACCTAAACCCTGACAGGCAGAAGACATCCTGTGAATCCATGGAACAGAGAGGTGCTCCTCTACCATAAGTGCAATACTTCACTACAAAACAGTAGATTTTTCCTTCCCTTGTTGAAATATAACAATTCTTGAAACTGACAGATCCTTTGCCGCAATCGTTGTGTCTCACAAGGCTGTGAGGTGGTTCGGAATGGTTTTCAGTACTTCACAGCTGCAGAAATGAGGTAGTGGAGGTGAAGGTCATTGAGAAATCAGAGCCAGTGTGTTCTTGGAAGGTACATTATTTCACTCTCCACAATGATGCTCACACTCGTATTTGTCTGGGCAACATCATTTCTGAATTTAAGTGGGTGGGTGAAATTCATTATGGAAAAGCCAAAAACGTGTTGAAAATGGAGAGAATAGAAAGATGGAAACAAGAGCTAAATTGCATGAGGACAGTGAACAAATAAAAGATGGGATTGATAATTATATAAAAGGAGATCTTAGTGATTCTTATTGTGTAACATAACTTAGGGCTTGAACTATTTCTGACTAGGACGTTGTAAAACATTATTTTAAAAAACAAAATCTCTATCATGCAGTTTATGTGGAAGCATGAAGACCACTGTATGCTTGGCAAGCTTCACAACATATTCAAAGCATTTTGTTATCCCAAGGTGGGCTCTTGGTTTTTCTTATTTAACTGTGCACTTGTCTATATATCTTTTTCCACACGAGGTTGAGAATCTGGACGTAAACGTCTCTCAGTAGTCATATATGTGTCACAAAACAGAATTGCTGAGTTTCGTGTGTGTCCCCCTAAATACCTATTTACCTGAAAATCTAATTTTCCTTTTTTCAAGGGTCTGTGCAAACCACAGATTAGAAGCAAAATGTGAGAAGGAAGCAAGTAACCTTCTGGAGTGAGGTTTCCTGAAAACAATGAAAAGTAATAGGGGAGTACAACCTGATGGTGAGAAGACAGAAATAACACAAATACATAAGAATGAAAAAAAGCAAGTTGACTGAGGTCATTGGACAAAAGATCGATAATCGTCCTTAAGATAAAGACTCACGATGCAAATGCTTTCTAGGACCAGAGGAGTTAATAAAAATGTGGCTAGACTGGCCCAGGCTACTCTCTACTCAAACAAGAAGGAAAAATGACATCTTTTATAGTGACTTCTTATTGCCCAATTGCCTCTCTTACAATAAGAATTCAATTAAGTTTCTTAAAGTTTCTAATAACAAGTACTTTAAAACTGATCAGCTATCCAGTTAACATGCCTGACTGGACTGCACCAAGAGTTTGCAGATCTCCTCCTAATGGCTCTAGTCCTAGGACCATCCAACAGGTGGCAGCATTGGACCCATTCTCTTGCCTACCTGTTCCTTTCCTGTGGACACTTCGGTGCAGAACAATCTGTAACCTTGGACTGGACCGTTTGCATAGGCAGGGGGTTCCCAGGTAATAAGAATTGAGGTAGGTGAGGTAGATATAGCTTGCAGGTTTTCTACTGGCCCTGGAACTTGCACTGTGTACAAAAGAAATTGATTAGTCTAAGAGGGTTCTCCTATTCAAAACGAGCAAAATACATCTTTTACAGCTTATGGAGATTATACCTTATATACTATTTTTAGAACCAAATGGGATAAGAAAAGAAAATGTAAATGTAAAGTAATGAATTTTAGGATCTGATCATTTTGAAACTCAGGAGGAGACTTCTACTAATCCAAATTACTTATTTCATTTTTTACAGTGGAGGAAAGTGGTCAAGGGGTCTAAATGACTAGGAAAATGACGAAAAAAGAGAAGGATTCTTAATCCAAATTCTTAGTATGGAAAATTTTCCACTATACCAGTATGCCTTTGCTTGTGTGTGTGACTAATACCACAGAAGGATAAAGAGAAAATAAAATTAGAATACTTGTACATCATGGTTCTACTTATAATTCAAATAAACCGCACAGCTATGGATAACTTACCACATCTTTTTATTTATGTCATCATTTTAAAATCTTGACCAATTCTGAGTCCTTTAAACTAATTTTGGCATCAATTTTCAATTTCACTTTCTAGTATTCCACTTTTCTCTCATAACGGCTACTTAATTGAGAATGAGTACCTTGTTTATTAAAGAATTGTATAGCACAGGTCTAGAATCGTTTAACCAAAACACTTGTGTCCAGATATGTTTTGACATCTAGAAATTTTCAGATTTTAGAACAGTAATATGGTGCATGTGCAATAGTCTATTTAACACCACAAGTAGGGTCTAGGGTAGCACCCTCTTATCAAATCATATATTTGTAGCAAAATATATGATATTCACATTAAACAGAATTATTAAAGACTTACATAGCTTGGCATAAGGTGACATCAGGTTTGGGTATGGCATGAGTTAAGAAACTCTTTCAAATTCCAGATTTGCAAATTTTGAATTTGTGTATAATTTTTTATTTAAGGACCTGAATATAAATACATGGTTTATAAACCAAAAATCCAATACCTGTGTTAGTTATTGTAATCTAAATTAAATGGTTTCATCATTGCAAGTACAATTTTATCTTAAACATACTGCACATTTTCCCCAGTCTTAAATACCACCTAGGTTTAAACAGATGCAGGTTTTAGGAATGGAATTTTGTGAGTTTGAACGTCCAAGGTAAAACTGTTGACAGAGATCTGATAACACAACTCCTTAGATCAGTGCTGCACCTGTGTCCTTGAATCAGTCATTTTCAGAATGAATTCCATGGTATCCAGCCTCCTTAAGACACTATTGCTCACACATTCATTTGGGGGTAAAAATAAATAAATAAGTAAATAAATAAATAAATAAATAAATAAATAAATAGTAGGTCAGATATATTTTATTTATCATCTTCCTATATATTTTCCCACCAGTTCCCAGATCTTGAGTAACCCTACTATGGACATTTGCATTATTTCACCTTAACAAATGATTGCTAACAATTTCTTCTCTTTTTTTTATTAAGATTTATTTATTAGTCAGAAAGAGAGAGCAAGGGGCAGGCAGAAAGAGAAGCCCGTTTCCCTTTAAGCAAGGAGCCTGATGTGGGACTTGATCCCAGGACCCGGGGATCATGACCTGAGCTAAAGGCAGACACTTAACCGAGCCACCCAGGTGTCCCAACTACTTTCCTTTTCATTCTCTTCTGGTTGAAGATCTTTTTACATTTTTATTTTACTAATTTTTTTTAAAGATCTTTATTTATTTACTTGTTAGAGAGAGAGAGCACAAGAGGGGGAACAGCAGGCAGAGGGAGAAGCAGTGGGACTTGTTCCCAGGACTCTGGGATCATGACCCGAGCTGAAGGCAGACACTAAGCCACCTAGGTATCCCGATTGCTAACAATTTCTTAAAAACTTACTTGAAAGTCTTTTTTATTTTATTTATTTTATTTTATTTTATTTTATTTTATTTTATTTTATTTTATTTTATTATCATTTTAAACCTACAGAAAATTTTAAGAATGAAAACAGTACATAGAACACCCATGTTCCCTTTTTCCAGGTATACACATATTCTCTTCCTGTCTCTCTCTCTCCATATATACATATATTGCATTTATCATATTTTTCATATAGAGAGAGACAGAGAGGCAGGGATACAGAGACACAGACAGAGACAGAATCTGAATCTATCTCTTCAGATTAAGTTACACATACCATGGCTCTCTATCCCCAAATGTGTATTTCCTAAGCATTAATGTGTACGTGAATAATATGAACTTCAGTGCATTTTATACTAATACAATACTTTTACCTAATCTTCATCTGCATTCTAATTATGTCAATTGACCCCATAATGTAATTTATTTAGCATTTCCCACTCCAGTTCAGGATCCAGTTTAGGGTCAAGTTTGCATTTCACTGTCATGATCTCTTTAGTTAGCTTTATGCTGCAACAGTTCCAAAGCCCATCCTTATCTTTTAGGTCATTCATACTTTTGAAGACTATTGCCCTTTTTAAAAAATAATAGAATATTACTTGCTCAGGGTTTGTTTTTGTTTCTTTAAGTTGGATTTTGATTATGCATTCTAGACTGAAATGATGCATGGGTGATATCGGTCTCCTCAGGGCATCATGGCCAGGGGCATAAGACCTCTCTCCCTCCCTGGTTTGTTATATTAGTTCTGAATACCTCGTCAGATTTCCCCACTGTATAGTTAACTGATTTCCCCTGTATCTCTCCCAACCCCAATAAGCAATTTCTGGGGAGATACTATGCCAGGACCATGTAAATATTGTATTGTTTATCAAAACTCCTTAGAATTAGAACCTATTAATAGTTTTTGGTAAATCAATTTTTACTGTGATGGTTACAAATTTATTTTATTTTATTATTTAAGCACTTCCTCCACATTAACCACTTGGCCTTCCACATTTTATTAGAAGCAAGAACCCATATTTCTCTTTTTTTTTTAAGATTTCATTTATTTATTTATTTTGGAGAGAGAAAGAATGTGCAGGGGAGGAGCAGAGGAAGAGGGATAAGCAGACTCCATGCTGAGCATGGAGGCTCATGTGGTGCTTAATCTCAGGACTCTAAGATTATGACATGAGTAAAATCAAGCCAGATGCTTAACCGACTGAGCTACCCAAATGCCCCAATGTGACTCCACATTTCTATTTATGTATCTCCTATTAGTATGAGCACATGCATTTCTACTTTTTTATGGTCTATAATTCATAATTTTCCTTAATCATTTTGGTGTTCAAATTATCCCGTTCAAATTTGGCCAGCGAAATCCTCTTTAATTTGGTTCCTCTGTCCTTATAACATGCCCCACCAGTTAATGGAGCACTTTCTGTCTTTCTAGTATAATATATTCCGGGCTCCTCTTGATCCTGGCCCAGTTCTGGAGTCAAACATTTCTCCAGAGATGTCTCCTTCTTTTTAGTGAGGAATGGTATTCAAGACAAAGACCTGGGTGTCAGCCATGTTCAATGCTACTTGGGTGTCTTGCTTCTAGATCCTATTGGTGAATGTGAAACAGAAATGTATATATACTTACACATATAGACATGCATTCCTACATACATATGCTCAAATATACAGGTATTCATGTACATTTTTTATGACTCTACAGAGATACCTTTCATTCCAATCCATCTCTAGAGGGTTTGTTCTTACATTCCCCATTCCTTTTGTGTCCTTTCTCCTGTAGGAAGCACTATGGTTCCCAAAGAGTTGTATTCTGACAGATACTTTATGAGAGTGCCCTCACCTTGGTACTCTTCCAGGAAGGGGTAATTTTTCTATGGAAAATTCTTTATTTCACAAAGGGGAATTCAGTGGATGATACTATACAACAATGAGGAGACTTGCCTGTGTTAAAGTTCATAGTGATACAATTAGAACTGTATTATAATGAAGACATTTTGCTCCACGGGGGTGGGGTGAGGCAAAAGAAAACTTGCTTACTGACACTATTCAACTGGATTTTCAAAGTACAATGTTTTGAAGAACAGTAATAAAAAAATTGTAATTTTCATGCTTCTATGATTACTGATATATTCACAATGAAGATGCAAACATTTTAAAAGGGGAGGTTTTCTGATTTGGAATCTTGCTAAGGAAGAGAGATAAAGAAAGGAGCAAGGAAATTGAGACTGAGTGACCTGCTTAAGGTACATATTGAATGTGACATTTTGAAATTTCATAGAGATATCCTTGTGGTCCAATGATAAAGTATTAATGGGACGTGCTCCTTCTAGCTCCCCTGTAGCTAAACTGAAAAGGCACTGCTTCCTAAAAACATGGCTCATTCTGGAATCCAAGTCAAAGACTTAAAAATGGCCAATGTCCAAGGCCATTACTCCACATTCAAGGAAGGTCTCCCAAGGCAGAATGACTTCAAGAGGCCTAGGAGATAAGTGAGTCTCCCTTTCTTCAAGAAAGGAAAGGAAGACAATATTTGAGAAGTTCCTGCTCATCTGTTCCATTGGAACACAAGGAGGAAATGGGAAGAAGAGTAAAGCACCTGAGAATGTGGAAGGCCAAGCAGAGGGAGCCGCCTAGCAGAGTTGGGGTGGGAGTGCACAGCCCACCAGATTAGGACTCTGAGCACATAGCAATCAGATATGCCAACCTCATAGCAACTTCTATCAGTCATTGTGGGGAGAAGAGACGGGCTCCCCAGATGTCTACAGCTCAAGGCAGTATCCCCACAAAAACTACCAATAGGCTGCCCTCCTCCCCTGACAAGCCCAGTGAGGGCTGCTTAGTGTTTACACCCCTTGTCAGGAGAGTGGTCAAAACATTCTATTTACTTTCCCAAATAATAGGAACAGTTGTCTTCTCTACAGGGATATGCACAGTGCTAGGCATAGGCAATATATTTGATTAGCATCTGTCAAATGAATATAGTTTGTATACAATTATCAAATATAGCAAGCCTAGGGATGCATGGATGGCTCAGTCAGTTAAGCATCTGCCTTTGGCTCAGATCATGATCCCAGGGTCCTGGGATAGAGTAGGGCTGCCTACTCATTGGGGAGCCCCCTTTTCCCTCAGCCTTCTGCTTGCCCTGCTTGTGTGCACTCTCTCTCTCTGTCTCTCTGTCTCTCTGTCTCTCTGTCTCTCTCTCTCTCTCTGTCTCTCTCTGTCTCTCTGTCTCTCTCTCTCTCTCTCTCTCTCTCTCTCTCTCTCCCTGTCTCTCTGACAAATAAATAAATAAAATCTTGAAATAACAACTTTAAAATAAAAATAGCTACTCTGCATAGTCTAACTCACTTGGTTTTGTCAATGCAGGATTGTTACTCCAAGTGATGAGAAAGCAGTGTTTCCTAACATGCCTGATGAGAACTAGAATTGGTATATATGTCTGTGTTTGTTGTATGTATGTGAACCTAGGTACACTTTGATCACTGTACAATTTGTTTACGTGTACATATAGCTTGGTTAGCTATAAGACAACATCAGGTGGTAAGTAATTGAGATTCAATTCAGTAATGCCTTCTCTGATTGTCTGTTCACAACTGAATTATTCCTCTCTTCTTAATGGTCATTAGACAGTATCGGGGAAAAACGTATGCTTGGGATTCCAGAAGAATTTTAAGCAGAGATAATAGACACCAGAAGTTAAAAAAGAGCATTCAGAGCATTTAGTGTAAGTGTGCACTAACAGCAGTATTTGTTTTTACTAATTCCAGCCAAATGATAACATTCTATTTGTTGTTGTAGGGTTTCCACTTGTATTTTTCTGAGAAAGGATTGCATCTTAGTACTAAACTATTTCCTATTTCAAATTTTGTTTTCAAATACAGTTTATTTTATGATCCAATTGCTCTGGTTGAATTTCTTTAACATTTTTATGTATTAAAATTAAATACCATGATGTTGTTGTTGTTCCAAGTAAATATAAACATTAAAACATCAGAGAATTAACATCAAATGATAGCTTCATCATATAGTGAGACCAAAATACTGCCTGTGAATGGGATATTTTTCTTTCCAACATTCCTGGCTAATGTCAAGATTATTTCACATAAGCTAATACATGCTTATTTTTCTTCATGACAGTGCTATACATTCAAATTCATGAATTCCCTAATATTTTCCTTTTGAATTATAGCCTAAACATAGGTCTGTGGATAATATGCTGTGTTTTATGTTAATTGTGGAGGAATGCATGTATATATTTGTGTATTCATTCAAATCTATATCTATATATTTAAGCAAGCTTATATAGTTTATACATGTGATTTATTATATGCATATTAGAAGGAGAGACAGAGAAAGAGACCAAAAATGTTCAATAGTGGGAATTATATACGAAATCGATACAGTTAACAGCTGCAGCCTTCCATTTCATTTCATTTTAGTATGTCAGTCAAGAAACTTAATGGCCTTAACTGCTCATCATTTCCAAGATGTCTTTAATAATCCCCACTGATCCCCTCAGTTGGACAATAACTTTGAGGCAAACTGCATCTAATTTCTCTTCAGCTCTCTTTGAGTTACCTATTTCTTCCAAGAATGGCAAGATTTCAGAATAGTTGCATAATCTATGTAAGTAACTCATCAATCAATGTCAGCTTAACCAACCACCTTTTTAAATTTCAATATTGCATTTCAGTAGAAATTCATTATAACACCTGTACCTAAGAACAAATTAAATACTTATGCTGGAGTAAATGAGATGTACTACATGTCACTATTTGCACTGAGGACAGTAATTTCTCACTATATATATAAATTTGTAATATAACAGAGCACTTTATAATGAGATCTTATTGGATACTAACCCCCAAAATGTAATATAAAAGTTAGCTGAACCTTTATACTGCATCATTTATCATATATAATCATACTGAAGACAGAAAGTGTGTTTGTATTATATATGTGAGAGTGTATGTGTGTGTACACAAATGTAAGAGATAGAGGGAGAAAGAGGAGAGAGTATCAGTTTAAGGAGCTACAAGTGATTAACTTGAGGGTCAGAAGGTATAGTTTCTTGCCCCTACTCTACTTATGATAAAGACCAATCACTGACATCAAGGAGTCCATGGAGCCCTTGAAATTGTATACACATTTTCAAGAATGTACTGTGTACATTTCTTGCTATAGGGTCCATAGTTTCTGTCATTAGGGTCTATGATTTCCCAAATGTAGATCCCAATGGGTTAGATAACGTCTCTGGCTTCTTTTGGCTCTGAATATCAATACTTTTTTTTTGTTGTTTCTTTCTTTTTCAGATTTATTTATTTATTGGAGAAAGGGTACACACACTTTTGCCTACACGAGTAAGGGGTGGGGTAGAGGGCGGGACTCTTCAGTCAGACACCCCACAGAGTGCAGAGCCTCAAGCTGGGCAAGATCTCAGGACTCACAATATTGTGACCTGAGCGGAAACCAACTGACTGAGCCACCCAGGGCCCAAACCAATGAGTCCTTAATATCAATTCATTTGCAATGATTGTTAGTTACTTTATGATGGGAAATATGGCAATAATTTCAGTTTAAAGAGACATCTTCAACTTCTAATGAAATTCAAAAGCTGAAACACGCTTAAGAAATAGAGTTTTTCTATTTCATTTTCAAAGTCATGGGCAATTCAAGGTATTTGAATTAATCTGGCTTAATTCATCAAATATTTTAAGTTTCAAGGTGTTAGAGCTTTTGCTGATCAAGAAGACACACAGCATATATGAATACCTTTCTTTTCTTTTTCTTCCTTTCTCTTGCTTTTTCTATTCTACTGTCTCTCTACTTGTCTACCTTCCTGATCTCACTTTACTGTAAGTAATTTGATATCTGTATTAATCACACTAAAATCTAAATTGTGATTTATCAAGCATAAGGTTTGACAAATATTTTGGGAGTTTAAATAATCCCTTCTAAATAATAATGTAAATGTGAGATTTTCATAGAAAAAGCTTTAGAAGGCTCAAGACATGCTATTGCCTTCATAATACTAAATGAGGCTGATGTCTTTTCACCATTATACTGATGTTTCTCAGCTGGAAGTCTGAAATGAAGACAAATGTTAGTGTCAGAGAATATGTAGTTGAACATTTGAATATTTAAAGTCTTTTCAAAATGGCTGTGTAGTACAATGTGTCCTACTGTTCCTAAATCATCAATAACAGTTACTAAATCTTTTTTTTTTTAATGAAACTAAAGTACTAGTGCATTTGGAAAAAAAAATCACATGTGTTGTCATTCAAATAATGAGCTATAATTCACATGTCCTCAAATCAGGCCAAAATACTGAGCATGATTTTACCTTCTTATTCATTTGTTAATTTAAAAATGATTCTTGAGTCCATTGTTTAAGATGGATAGCAATGGATCTAAATAATTGTCTGTAGTGATCTAAATGGATTTAGGCCACAAAGCTCTTATTTAAACGGCTTCCATTGCTGATGATCTCCTAGCTGAATGTGTTTCAAATGCAAGCCGTTTCTGAAACGATTTGCATTTATTGATAAAAAAGTGCAAGCTTTGATTGCCTCTTTGATTTTTTTCCTCCTGTAGTTAACAGCTTTAATGATATTTCTATGAAATCTGTTTCTATTCTGTATGAGGAATGCAACATCAAAAAGCCTGCAGGCAATGTAATTATTAACATAATGAAACCCCTTCTTGACTGAACTATACGTAGTTAGGAAATATGACAGTAATTTGGCAAGAAGGAAGCACAAACTATGGGGTGGGTTTCTATTACAAAACCATGCAAGTCTGACCAGATTCTGCTGGAGGAAGTGGTTATTACCTGATCATTTTATTTAGGGTTTTAATAGGTGGTATCTGCTAACTCACAATATACTCAACTTTGTCATTGTGTGTGTGTAGAGAAATATAGAGACATCCATACACACACACATATATATTCGACTTGTGTGATATATATGACATATATTACACACACACACATATATACACACATATACACCCATATATGTTAATAGAACAAATGATGGATATTTTGACAGTGTAGTAGAAAGAAACTTTAATGAGTTTCTCTGAAAGATAATAGCACTGAAAGTAATCTTCCTTCAACTAGAAGTGGAAGCAGTTTGATAATAAAAGTGGTTTCAGAAATTGACTTCAAGATAAGGTCTTTTTGATGGGGTAGCTACAGTTTTTCCCCAACACAGTCAAGTAGTAAATAGTCTCGGTGAAGTATGCCGAGAATTTTTGACTTCACTTTAGAAAACAGGAAAGGCCTAGAAATTGTAAAATGTAAGAGAATGTAGATTCCTGACTGCATGATTGAGGTCTCGAATCATTTAAACCAGAGATTTCTAAGTCATCTCAAAAACAATTGTTTTTATGATCTAGGAAAATTGCTTACAGAATACCAAACATTGAAGTTAAAAGCTTAAATTTTAGTCAAATGTGCTTAAGTTTCCCTGTTCCTAAAGGTTAGATATAATATAAACTTAATCACACCGACTTTTTTCTCCTTTGTAATTATTTTTTCCAGAATAGCTTGGGTTCAGCTACTTTCCATTGTGTTACATTCCTTTTAGATGAAACTGTCAGCTGATTTTAAAGTCTAATCATACTTTTTTTGTATTTAGGATAAAGTGCTACCTCCAGTATTGTGAAATATTTTTGTTATGGTAGAAATTTTCAAGGAATTAAGGAAAGAACACACACACAGGAAACACCCAGACATGAACAACAGACCATATATAGTGAAAATTAAAACCTCTCTGGATGGACAATGAAGTATATAAGAATTCTAGACATATATCTACTGAGGAAGTATATAATAACTAGGGTTGGTTATGGGAATTTGATCAAGAATATTTCTCGAGAACAATTAAGAATTGCGCTGATGAAGGTGCTTGCATAGCTCAGTCAGTTGGGCATCACACACTTGATTTCCACCCAGGTCACGATTTCAGAGTCATGAGATTAAGCCCAGCTAGGGCTCTGGGCTCAGAGGAGAGCCAACTCTCCCTCTGCACAGTCCCCTCACAGGCATGTGGCTCTGTCTCTCAAATAAACAAACAAACAAACAAACAAGCAAACAAACAAATAAATAAATAAATTGCACTGATGGAAAAAGGAAGGGCAAGGAAGTTCAGGTGTGAAGAAGGAATCTGATGGGACAGTATTCATGGGTGTGAATGTGTATTAAGGGTAATGGCCTTGAAATTAGCTTTTCAGAATAGAATTTACAAGCTGATGAATAGAAACACTGCTATATAGCTTGGGAAAGTTTTCCAACAATGAGGCCTCTAAGTAAAGATAATGAGAAGAATTCGAAAGTGAACTAAATTAAGATGACACAATTTAGTATCAGGGAAACAACCTGAAGCATAGAATTATCAATTATTAAACTGTCTTTCTATTTTGTTAGTATTATCAACAAATCAAATAATATTCTACCAGTTTTAAGAAAATATGACGTGTCTCAAGATAGTTGAAGAAAGTTTAAAAATTCATCCATTTTATTTAAACATGTTTGTCTCTAAATCTTCAGTTTGGGAATAAGTGTTCAGAAAAAAAAAAAAAATCAAGTTAATTTTCCAAGAAGTTGTCAGGAACTTTTCAGAAGTTCTAAATAGAAATAATGGAAAGGTGAAAAACATCTAGGATTAAACTAGGATTCTATGAGGCTATACAGAGAAGCAAGTGTTCCAGTAACATGGTAGTTAATATTATTGTTACTCAGACTCAAGTCCCTAAAACTTTTCCATAGTTTGGTTGCCTCATCAGACAATTGGAGGAAGGAATATTTGTTATTCAGAATACTCAAGATTGTTGGAAGACAACAAGGAAATGATGAATATCACAGGGAAATAGGAAACATAGCATTCCATAGTTGTGTAAGGTATAGCATGAGTCCGGAATCAGGATTATGTTTACAATTCAAATGTGGCCATTAAGATAAGATAGTGGAGATTTGCCTGCTGTGTCATAATAACACATAAAAGCTAAGCTTTTCACTCTCCTCATAAATACTCTACAGACAGTTACTTTTACTGTTACACAGACCATAAATTCATGTTTAATTCTTACAGCAGATTCAGAAGCAGAAATTCCTTGGAAGGACATGCACAGACCTCTTGCTTGCTTCACACTTATTTGAAACTCAAATATACTTCAGGATTGTATTTCTGCACACAAAAATGTCAGTTCTCTATAAACAGATAGGTATCAGAGAAGCAGGTGTCTTCAGCTTATGTGCAACCCGGAGGGTTTCCCATGGTGATAATGTAACTAAATCCTAGCAACCTTTCTCAAAGTTGGTTTGTATTATGGTCAGTAGGGGAAGAATCAATATTTGATGTTTGTAGTTTTAATGGGGCAATAAATGACTTGTATGGATTGCTTTTATAAAAGAGCCCTGCTGCCATTTATTAGAGAAGAAGGAAGTGGCAATCTTTTTCTCATAGTCAAGTGAGCAGGTTTTTCTACATTTATGACAAAAAGATCCTATCTTAAAAAGATATTATCTCTTTGGGGAAGAAATTTATTGTTTATCTATTTCCAGGCTTTAAAAGATAAGGAACTGCCTTGGGTAAACTGGCTTTTGTGGGAGGGACCATAAGTTACGGAAGAAAGTTAGAACTCTATTCTCCTACCACATAGGTTTCACAGAAGCTGGAGATCTGGGCTTCTCTGATGCAGGAGATGCCAACAGATCCCATCTAATAAGCTTGGGTGAGACTAACAGAAAAGAGTATGGACTCCAGAATGAAAGACCTGGATTCAGGTGGCTGGGGTCAAGTTACTTAATATCTTTGAGTTTAATGTTTCTTATCTTAAAAATGGGTTTAATACTAATATTTATCCCCATGAGTTTGCTATGGAGATTCATAATAAATAGCTTCTGGCACAAAGGAAGTGCTCAATAAATATTAAGGTTTTTGTTTTTGTTTTTGTTTTTGTTTTTTACAGTATACCAGGCATTGGAAGTAATTGACTGAGTAAACAGTGAAAACTTCCATAGAACTTACAGTCTAAGGTTGCAGGATACAAGGAATCAGAAGAGGGATTCAGGTGAGGTGAGAGAGATTGCTGGCGTGAGACCATACTGGATCTTAAAGGCCTTGGAAAGATTTTGATCTTTTATTCTAAGAATCAGAACAGAATTGTTGAGTTTAAGCACTTCGTATACTGTCAGTTACATAAAGAGTGAATTAAAGGGGGTGAATGTGGGTATTAAGAGCCCAGTTGGGAGAATATTCCATAGTATAGAAGACAATGGTTAACAGCTCGAATTAGAACAATGGTAGCAGGGAGAGATTCAAGAGTTATGTGGGAGGTAAAATCAACAGCACTGGGTGCATTGGAGATAGGGCAGTGAAAAGGATGGAGGCACCAGGAGTGACTTCTGCATTTGTACCTTGCATAGCTGGATGTTTCTGATGTTGTTCACTAAGATTGTTAATACTAGACTAAATTTAGACCCATCAGGTGTGTAGGTGTGGGTGTGCTGACAGATGAATATCACAGTGCTTGTACTCACTGTGGGGTCTGAGGTAATTCACCCATACAAACATGTCCAGTGGCTTATTTGTTCCCAGTCATAATCTAGTATCTTTCTTCATCTTCATTTCTCTTTTAATTTCTTGAGCTCCTAGCTAGATAATTTCATACCCAACTTCGATGAATGGCCTCATCACAGATTTTTTCTCTTCTTTTTTTATTTCTCCTGAATTTTCTTCTTCCTTTTCCCACATATATAGTCAGCCACTTTTCAGGAACACCAGCTAGTCTCAAGATTTTGTGATCAGCTGCTTGCTCTGTTCCCACCTTACTTAGTTCCTCTAACCCCACACTTCGATATTTCTTAAGGCACTCAAAATAATTACCCCAATAAGAGATCAGGCACAATTAAGAGATCAGGCACTTTTCTCTGAGTAATGTATATGCATGTTAAGAAATTTTGTTCCCCTTCTCTCCTGACTCTTGCAAAAAGAGCCCAAGATAAAATATCTTTCCTAACAGCAGCAACAATAAAAATTCCAATAACAATGAACCTGGGTACACATCTGACCTTGACAATACTGAAATTAATATTCACTTTGCGATTCTACTGACATTTATCACTGAGAAGCACCTTTAATGCCCTTACACATACATGCATTCGAGGGGAAGATTGATAATCGCACAGGGCAGAAAACCTAGTTGTCCTCTATCTCTAAGAAGCATCTAAAAGGCTCCTGGTCTGCTGACTGAACCACCCTGAGGATTAAGTTTATTTTATTTTCAGTATTCAAAAGATAAGAAGTTTATTAGCCACATGGAAGATTTAGGCTTGCTCTGAGATAGCAGCAGGAAGACAAATAGACTTCAGCAGTAAATAATCTCACAGAAGCTGGACAACGACTTTAAGTAAAAATGAACAGAGGGACACTTGTGCGCTGCTCTGTATCAAACGCTTCCTTTCTCTCCCCAAATCCACTTCATTTTCTTTTATTGTCTTTGGTCCCATACAGTGTCAGGCCAATAGGAAAAAAAAAAATGCCTTTGAGTCAAACATTAAAAGGCTACTGATTATGATGATGTCCATTAATGTGGAGTCAAAAAAGGAAAATAATGATTAACTATGAATGCTATTTAGGCAAGACTTTAAGAAATATTTCTTAGAGGAAGGTTAAATTTAACAACTGTATTTCAGTAACTCCTAAACTCAATTTAATATTAGACTAGCCATCCTCTTAGGGCACCTGGGTAACTCAGTGGGTTAAGCATCTGCCTTCAGCTCAGGTCATGATCCCGGAGTCCTGGGATAGTGCCCCTGCATTGAGCCCCACATCAGGCTCCCTGCTCAGCAGGAAGCCTGCTTCTCCCTCTGTCACTCTCCCTGCTTGTTTTCCCTCTCTTGATGTGTTTATCTCTGTCAAATAAATAAATAAAATAAAATAAAAAAAAGTTTGGACATCCTCTTGACTTCCAGATGTAAGACATAAGAGTATATAGATCTAAGTCATCACTGTTCAGTTCTAGTCACCACATTCAAAAAGTAAAAATTAAATAAGTAAAATTAATTTTAATAATATGTTTAACTCAATATATCTAAAATATTATTTCAAACTATAATCAATATAAGATTTGTTAATGTGATGTTTCACAATTTTTCCATATTATGTCTTTAGCATCTAGTGTTTATTTTTACATTTACACCTCAGTTTGGGGAAGCCATAGTTCAAGTGCTCAACAGCCACTTATGGCTAGTAGATACCATATTGAACATGGCAGATATAGGGAGTGCTACTAGGCTAATTCAAGAACTCATGGATTGAAATGGGGAAAACTTCAGTATTTCCAAAGAGAGTGGCAAAATCACTGTAAAAATATTAAATTATAAGAGGATATAGAATAAAACATATTCAAAGTAATACAATTAATTGAGCTATTGACATAATCTAAAATAAGTCAGTGTTATGTTAAATCTGATTACATTTTATTTGCAGTTAAATATATTAAATGATGAAACATAACACCAGATGTGGCAACAAGTTATTTCTGGGAGTCTTAAGTATTTTTGTGAAGAGCTTGCATGAATCACAAGCCAACTAGCTCTGCTGAAAGATGGAAGTAATAATTATTATTTTTTATTTCCTTGTAAGGTTAGGTTAAGATTTTGAATCAAAGCAGCAGGCTGACAGCTAAGATCAAGTAAGTGTTTTATTTGTTTATTTATTTTTAAATTTCTTATTTTTTTAAAGATTTTATTTATTTGACAGAGAGAAACACAGTCAGAGAGGGAACACAAGCAGAGGGAGTGAGAGAGGGAGAAGCAGGCTTCCCGCCAAGCAGGGAGCCTGATGTGGGACTCGATCCCGGGTCTCCGGGGTCATGACCTGAGCCGAAGGCAGTCACTTAAGCAACTGAGCCACCCAGGTGCTCTATTTATTTATTTTTAAAAAATATTTTATTTATTCATTTGACAGAGAGAAACATAGCTATAGAGGTAACATAAGCAGTGGGAGTGAGAGAGAGAGAAGCAGGCTTCCTGCCAAGCAGGGAGCCCGATGTGGGGCTCCATCCCAGGACTCCAGAATCATGATCTGAGCCGAAGGCAGTCGCTTAACCAACTGAGCCACCTAGGTGCCCCAAGATCAAGTAATTGATTTATAACAGGAAGTAGAAATTATATACCTAGCATGTTCCTCAGCAGTAGAGGTAGTATAACTCACGCAGATGGCTTAAGCACAATAATGTTGGCTTTTTTTAAAAAACGTTATCCTAGCACAGCTATGTATTTAAAGTAATAGGTATTTTAACTCATTAGAGAATTGTTAAAATGCAGTTAACTTTCAATTAATTGCTTTTTCTTGAGATGATCATCACTACTTTTAGTTTGTACATGCATACACACACACACACACACACACACTCACACATTAGCATTATGGCAGGGATGTTGTGCTAGGTTCAAATTCAAGCTCTGACAGTGTTAATCTTGACACATTTAACTTTATGATTTCTATCATGGGAGTTGGGTTGGGCCAGAATTCTTGCTCAGAGGACATTTCACAGGTACAGGGAATTGCTATGGTTCAAATTTATAAGATTTTAAGGTGATGATACGCAATTACTGCTTTAGGTTATAGCTGTTAAAATCACAGTCGACATGTTGCCTTCACTGTTCAGGAGGAAATTCTCTTGGGATTTTTATCAACTGAAGATCAGACCATGGGAATCTGAGCATGCAGTTGGTAACCCTTCTTACTGGCAGCTTCTGCAAATTTCATTATCCAGATGATTCTTTTCATTTATTAGAGCCACTATGAGTGGTTTGTAGTCCTAAATATTCAGAAAACACTATGTCCTACAGCCTACAAGGCAAGATCAGAATACTGGAGAAAGGAAGAAGATAGGAGCATAATCAAGTATGATTTTAAGGAAATAAAGGATATTTCTTAGTACTTCTCTGCTTGAGAGATAATGACAGATTATTTTTGAATGAAAAATGTAGTTTCTTCATTAATTAAAACACACACACAGACACACACACAAACACACGTATATATGTCTACTTTAGAGTTTGCTCAGTCCTCACTCAGATTACTTGGAATTTTGTTAACAATCTGTGTGATTTGTAGGATGAGTACATGAACTGGTTAGGATAGTATTCCCTGAAAATTCATGCGTACCCAGAAGGGTCTTTGCAGACACAATTAGTTAAATTCAATGAAGTCATACTGTTGGGGTGGGCTCCAAATCTAATATCATGGGTGTTCTTATAAAAACAGGCAAAGAGACATGATACATGGACATGGGAGGACTGCTGAAAACTGCCAGCAACGAGGAAGGATTTTTTCTCTAAAGCGCAGAGAGGAAGAACAGTTCTGCTAACACCTTTATTTCAGATTTCTAGTCTCCAAAACTATCAGAGAATGAATTGCTGTTGTTTTAAACAACCTAATTTGTGGCACTTCATCACAGGAGGTCTAAGAAAGTAATACAGCCAACATGATCCCCATTTTATGGGAACAAATTGGGAATCAGAAAAAGTAAGTGATGGGACACCTGGGTAGCTCAGGTGGTGAAACAGCTGACTCTGATCTCAGCTCAGGTCTTGATCTCAGAGTCATGAGTTCAAGACCCACACTGGGCTCCATGCTGAGCATGAAGCATCCTTAAAAAAATAAATAAATAATAGGGCACCTGGGTGGCTCAGTGGGTTATCCTCTGCCTTCGGCTCAGGTCATGATCTCAGGGTCCTGGAATTGAGGCCCACATGGGGCTCTCTTCTCGGCAAGGAGCCTGCTTCCTCCTCTCTCTCTGCCTGCCTCTCTGCCTGCTTGTGATCTCTCTCTCTGTCAAATAAATAAATAAAATCTTTAAAAAATAATAATAATAAATAAGGAAAGTAAGTAATTTTCTCCAAAATATACAGCAGGGTATCGAGAACACATCGATCGTGAACCCATGTCTTTTGCTTACTGGTTTAATATTGTATCAATTTTCAGAAAATAAAAACAGAAACAAAAGAAAACACACAATTTTTGCCAGCAGGGTTGTTTAACATAAAAACTCTGGGTTAGGAATCTAGACACAGGCCTGCTGATGCTACCAGTGCTCTGACCCACCCTGGGACTGGTCTCAACTCTCTGGATTCCAAACTTTACTCTTTGCAAAATTCCATCATTGGGATCCACAATGTCAGAGTTACTATATGGTTTCAAGATGATGTTTAAATCATTGGATAAATCTTTTAGACTCTGGGTGCTCTGAGGTAATGAGGATATACGATCCTCCCAGAAAGAGAAAAGGATAAAGAAAAGGGATGATGGAAGACAAAAGGCAAATTCTTCCTTAACTCTGTGGTCTCCACTCAATCGTAAACCCAGCTTCTGCTGGTAAAATTCCAGTGCAGTCTCAGAGCAATAAGAAGATTCAACCTCAATATCTTCTGTGAACAGACATCCCATTAGAATCCAATCTCTTATTTAGTGAACACAGGCAAAGTACACATCAGAAAAAGAGCTGGTTCTGGGATAACATTTATTTTGGCACTAACTTGCCCCTTTTGGTTCAGTTCCTCAGAAAATCTTGGCAACTAGGAGACTGGGCTGCAGATCAGAGGCTCCTTTTAGGCACTTCTTGCTGGTAGCAAGAATCATACTTCACTGGTCTGTAGGGAGGCTTTCTTAGAAGGAGGCGTCTCTGTGATGGACAAACTTATGAATGACTGCTGTGCATGGCAATGTGCATATCCCTGTAATGCATTCATTAGGGACCTTTGGGCACAGATGTTTTACAGTTTATAGCATGGAGAATTCTTCCACGTTTTTCCAACAATTGTTCAGCTTTGCCACTATTAGAAGCTAAAGACCACATTGCATTTGGCCATTGGCCTAGCAGTGTCTGGCATTTTCTCTTATTTTTCAAAATACAGGGCACCTTCTTTAAATGCAGTCTAATTAGAAAATAAAACCTTCATGCATTTAATATTCAAATCTAATATGTCAA
>PITA01013696.1:38919-56599 GCA_004023965.1 Spilogale gracilis | reverse complement strand
GTGCATGAGGGGTAAACTGGAGGACAGTGGGAGAAGGAAAGTAAATGGGAACTAGGGTAATCTAGGGAGGGAAACGAAACAACAGAGACTTTGGACACAGAAACAAACTGAGGGACTTGGAGGGAGGGGGGTGGAGGGATGGGAGAGCCTGGTGGTGGGTACTGGGGACACCTAAAGCGTTGAGCACTGGGTGTGGGGAATGGGGAATGAATCTAGGAACACTGGGAAAAAAAATTTTTTTAGTAACAATTAAAAAAAAAAAAAAGGATGTCTTAATTCTAGTAACAAATCAAAATTTGATTCCATTTTATTTTCAAACGTTCTGATTACTACTTTAATCTGTTTCTTAAAATGGCATGTAATGTCTATCAACTTAGCTCCATCCAGGGTAATGGCTTTTCTCAAATCACTTTAGTGTGACTTCTGCAGAATGGGATTTTGTACTTACACAGTTAAAGCTACTTGATGTCATTCCCAACTAGGAATCAAAATTAATGACCTTTATCTAGACATTTACATTCTTTTGTGTCTTGGAGGAGACCATTATTCTTACTTGACTCTGGATTATTTCTCTCTGGATTGGTAGTTGCCAGTTTTTTTTCAGAACAAAGTGCTTATTCCTGTGAACCTTATTTATCTTAATCAGGCTTTCTTAATTCAGAGGGATAATTTAGAATTTTTTAGGTAAATGTATCTGTCTGTAGTTCTTAAGTTCTTCATTTTATCTACTTTGCTTCTCAGATGTCTAATCAAATGGAGTTCTACTGCTGGATCTCAGTTTGTCAGACCACCTCCTCTTTCTGTGTACCCTAAATGTCCATCAGGTTGTCTTCAGAGGCATCTAAAGGACTTATAAAGCTTTCATTTCCGGAAATTCCGCACTTCAGGAAGTCAAACGGAACAGAAATAACAAGAGTTGTATAGAGGATAGACTGTCTAGTTGTAATAATCTTGTGTGTTTTTATAATTCCTTGAAGAAAGCAAGAAAATAGTTTTAAAAACACGTTGTGGCTGTTTAGGTGGGTATTGGTAGTTGGGAACTTCACTTTTTGTTGGCTGTGATCAGAGATAGAATCCTGTGCCTCAGCTGGAGGGGCGTGGGTTTATATCTGTGCGCAAATTCAGAGCTGGGGTAAAGGTTGTGTGTGAGTAGGTTAGTAACTTGATAGTAAATAATATCTTAAATTTAATAATTGATTTTTTTGTTTGTTTCAGAGCAGATTATAGCAACAGCAATAGTTCATACTTCTTGTGTCAGACATTGGCTAAACATATTACGTTTGTTCCCTTTTAATACTTTCAACTTTTAAGGGTTAGTTGCTGTTACCATTTCCATTTTACTTTTGAGGAAACAGACACTTGGACAAGTTGAGTAACTGATGGTTAATCACTGAAAATAAAAAGCCAATTCCTGGAATATTTCTTCTGTAAAGTAGAAGAGATTATTTTTGAATTAGCTGGGATTTAAACCTAGGTTAATCTGATACCAAAGACTATGTTCTTGATTTTTTAAGGTATATTTCTTTTTGTTTGGTTGCCATGTTAATTCTATCCAAAGGCCAATGGCAGTTGGTACATTCTTTTCTTTCCTTTTTTGTTAAGATTTTATTTACTTAATTGTCAGAGAGAGAAAACACACAAGCAGGGAGAGGAGCAAGCAGGGGGAGCAGGAGGCAGAGGGGAGAAGCAGGCTTCTCACTGAGCAAGGAGCCTGATGGGGGACTTGATCCTAGGATGGGGTCATGACCTGAGCCGAAGGCACATGCTTAACCAACGGAGCTACCCAGGCATCCTGCAGTTGGTGTGTTCTTTGGAAAGAATTATATGGAATAAAATTAGGTCCTACCACTTCTCTTTGCAGTGGCTGGTAGAGGAGTGGATAGGGTAACTTACAGTCACATCGTGCTTGTTGGACAGTCTCACCGTGTCATCTTTGAGCTTTTTACAGCAGAAGATGGCAGCAGGATAATAGTCTGACACCATTGGGAATATATGCTTCTGTGGCACCTGTCAGTCACACCACACAGATGGGAATGGCTCTGTTTAGCCGTGGAACCTGGCTATCAGTGGTCAGTTGCCAGTAAGATGGGGCAGTGCTGTTCACCGTAGCAATTAACCTGTGCTGTATGTGAAAGGGCTGGTTTTGTAGCCCTTCAAGTCTGGAGGAAAATGTACAACTGATTTTTTAAGACTGGTTTATTCAAAATATTATTCAAAACAATTGTTCTCTAGCTATTTAGGTGGTTTGTTGTTTTTTTTAATAAAACAGTAGGCTATGAGTTATTGCCTCGTATCTTTAATGTGGTGTTGCTGTGTTCCCAGAGCACTTTATCCATACAATGAATGCATTACCCTCATTATGGTAATTTTTTCCCATGCCTATTCCCAGTCTTGCCATGGACTGTTTGAAAAGAAGGGCTGTCTTACACAGTTTTGTGCTTTAATAGGTCACAAACTTTTAGGTGATCAGTTAATATTGAACTGACCTGAACTCTAAAATCAAAGCCCAACATTTCTGTGTTCAGAATTTTCTATGTATTCACTTAAATTCACTTAAATAAACTCAAACTACAGGTCTCAGTTTAGCTGGAAAATGAAAATTTCATCTATGACTATAGATGTAATTTGGGGTCTCATGGTCTTACATATTTACATACATAACCCAAGGCTTTCTATTATTTATATGGGGGAAAAAGCAAAAGCCTTCACTCTATGGCTGCCTCAAGCATTTTGCATGTCTTAACTACTTTATTCCTTACCACGTCAGCATGGGGTAGCACAGTGAAAATTCTGAGGTATGGAGAGGTTAAATGATGGGCCCCAAGTCACAGACCAAGAAATGTTGAGCCTGGCAGTCCTGCTCCAGTCTGTCCTTTTAACCAACCTATGCTGCCTCATTTATCTGTAGATAATGCATGCATGTGACTCTATATCAAGGAAGAGATTGAAAGAGCTGCTCTCTCTCTCTGATATTTCATAATGGGTCTTGTTATCACTTCTTGAAAAATATTTAACTTTCTCTCAGAAAAATGTTTTTCTAAGGTTGGCTTTTAACATGAAGTAAAATATATTTTTTTTCATATCGAGTCAGTGTATGAGGAGTATTAGATGAACTGGAATGAGTTTGGAAGAGAACTAGCAGAAAAGTAAGGAAATTTCAGTCATGTTATTGAAGAGAATGTAGATATTTCATCTTGAGAATATTTTATAACGGAATTGAAAACTTACAGTTTTATATGTTAATTATCAATAAGACTGAAAAAAATTTAAAGAGGAAAGAAAAAGAAAATACTAAAGGAAACAAGTGATTTGAAAATATAACCTTCCTATTGCTAAGCATTCAGTCACTCCAGCCACCTGGATCCAGACCCATCCTGTCCAATAAATGCCACTAGCACATGGATGCTTTAATTTTAAATTAAAATTCAGTACCTCAGTCACACTTGTCATATTTCAAGTCCTTGCTAATCACATGTGCCTGTGGCTACAATAGTGGACAGTACCAATATGGAATATGCCCATCACTGCAGAGAGCTCTACTGAACAGCGCTGGTCTAGACTCTTCATGACCCAAAGTAAAAGACAATGGCTTTTTCATTAACACAGTCTCCAGAGTGGCACTTTGAGGTCCACACTGGCATCAACATTCAAGACTATACTCATCATAGAGGAACAAATTTTTCATTCTCAAAGGTGGTCAATAATTAACTGTTTATTACATAATTTAAAAATAATCTCCTTAACACCCATTTCTAGAAAGACAGAAAGAAAAGAAGTTTGGTTTTATGAAATCATGCCAGCCAAAATACAACTTTAAAAAACACGTTTAAGTTTTGTAACATATTTCAATTAGATGTGAAATGGTTTGCCCACAACAATGTCCTTGCTCCCTTTCCCTTTTCCCATTCTTCCTACTATTTTACTCCTTGCTTTTTTGATACCCATTTGTTCCAATTGATGGAGGGGAATCGAACCTTTTCTCCTGATGTAAACAACAAAAATTTGTTTACAGGTTTTTGAAGTAGGTGAAGGAATTACCCCTACAGTTTTGAGTGGGAGAAGAATGTTCTAGGCAGAGGGGAAAGTCAGTGCAAGAGCCATAAGGCAGAAGTATGTCTTACATACTTAGGAAGCACTAAGGAAGTTTATGTGGCTGAAGCATTAATAGTGACAACAACTATAGTCATAGGGGAGATGGGAGAGTTTGGAGAATGGAGTGTTAGTACTTTGGCTTCTACCCTGAGTGAAATGTGTTTTTGAAGAGTGAAATAATGTATTATATTGCAAAAGGCTTGATCGTGTTGTTGTGTGGGATTACACTGATTAGGGTCAGAGAGACTAGTTTGGAGACTATTAGAGAAATCTGGAAGAGAAATGATGGTGGCTTGGACCAAAGTGGGTAGTAGTAGAAGTGGTGAGAGAAATGGTCACATTCTGGGTTTTGTTTTGTTTTGCTTTTAGGCAGAGACAATGGGATTTACTGAGGAACTGGGTGTGTAGGAAGGGGAAAAGAGAAGTCAAAGGTGACTCATATTTTTTTGACCAGCGCTCTTGGAACGTTGAAGTTGCCACTGACCAAAACGGTACGACTGCAAGGATACACTTTGTGGAGGGAAGATCAGAAACAGAGTTTTGACTCTGTTGTGTTTCATGTATCTCATGAAATTTGGGAAAGAGTTCTGAGCTGGGAATATACATTTGAAAGTCATCAGTATGTAGAGGACATAATCCATGAGACTAGATACGATCACCCAAGGAATGCATATAGATATAGAATAGATCTAACAGGCAACCTTGGGACACTCCAACCTTTAGAGATCAGTGAGAAAGGAAGGCACCGACAGAGGGGACTGGGGGATGATCCATGAGGTGGGTTACCTAAGGTAGTATGAAATCCTAGCGTCGAGGAGGAGGGGTTGGTCAGCTGTACCAAATGGTTCCAATAAGCTCTCTAAGATGAGGACTGAGAACTGAGCAATTGGCTCATCAACACAGATTAATGGTGAACTTACTGAAAAATATTAGGGAAGTGTTAGGGGAAAAGCCTGACTGAGGTGCGTTAAGGAGAAATAAAAGGAAAGGAATTGAAAATTGCTAATTTAGAAAGTTGTCAAGGAGGTTTTGGCAAAGTGGAAGCAAGTGAGGTAGATAGGATGGTGCACTTAGGCTCAAGAGAATGTTGTTTTCTGTATTTTAAAGAGATGGAATAAATAAGAGCATGAAGAGAATGGCCGAGTAAAAGCGCAGTTTTGAGTAATTTGTGTATGTAAGTGCGTATATCTTTTCTAATTTATTATACTAATGTTCCATTTATGAATATCAGAATTGCTTAATCTGTGTGCTCATTAATGGATATTTAAGTTGTTTTCTAGTCTCCTGTATTATATATATTTTTGTTCATGTTTCCTTGTGCATATATGCACTCTTTCTCTCATAAATATCTGGAAATGAAATGTCTTGGTTTTTTTTCAACTTTGATATTTTCAAGTTGTTCTATAGTCTGGTAGTACCTACCATTTATACACTCACCAACAGTATGTGAGATGTCTTGTCCAGTTGTGTGAAATGTTATCCTATTGGGTTCAAATTTGCATTTCTGTAATTACTAATAAGATTGAACATCTTTTCTTAATGTTTTGGGCATTCTGATTCCTCTTCTCTAACTCTCTCATTTTTTATTGGGGAAAAAAATAACAATTTCTTACTGATTTTTGGAGTTCTTTATATTTTTCTAAATCAAAAAAACTTTATGATCTACACATATTTAATTATCTTTTCTCAGTCTGTGGCCTACATTCTCAGTTTTTAAATTGTAACTTTTGATGCACAACAATTTTAAATTCTGTTGTGATCATATTTATTTATCTTTTTTTAAAAATAGGTTGTGATTCTTCTGTCTTACTGAAATCCTTATCCCAAGATTATAAAGATATTCTTCTATATTTCCTTGAACAGTTTTAAAGTTTTATCTTTCAAAGTTAGGTCTTTAATCACCTCTAATCATCATATCTGATATTTTTCGTGGGGCTTACAGTAGGAAGCATGTTTTGTTTTTGACTCTGCACCATTTTTAAAGTAGTCTGTCCTCCATGGATTTGTGGTACATCTTCTGTCAGTATCTGGTTTGTTTAGGGGCTCTTTATTGTTTCTTTGTATCACTGAAGAGTCTGCCATGAATACTTCACTATCTTAACAATGTAGCTTTATGATAAATCTAGATATCTAGTAGGACAAGTTTTCCCAACTTGCTCTTATTCACATTTCTCCTTAGCTGTTTTTGGTCCTTGTACTTTCTATAGGAATTTGAAAATTAAGTTGCCAGACTAAGTCACACACACACACACACACACACACACACACACACACAGCCCTATTGGAATTTTGTAGGGCATTGCATTTGATTTATAGATTATTTGGGTAATATGACATCTTGACTATGTTGGTTCTTCTTTTCTGTGAATGTGTTCTAGCTGTCCATTTATTCAAGCCTTCCTGTGTTATTTAAAAATCTTTTGTATACTTCCCCCATAAACTTCTTCCTTATGTTTCGTAAGATTTATTCCGAGATACCTATGGATTTAATTGCTGTGATGAGTAGCATCTTTTTTTTTTCCTATTACATTTTCTTTTCCTAGTACTGGTCCAGAAGAACATTAATTCTCATTGAATACTGAGCTATCTGGAGGTTGAGTGGATTAGTAATGGAAAGGGCAATTTGGGAGGCAGAGTCTCCTAAAATGGAGAGACTGTACTGAGTGACTGAACCAAAATAGCACCAGTGAGAATGGAGAAGAAAGCCTGGTTTCATAGGTATCTGAGGCAGGCCCTGAAACTTGATGACTTAGGAAAGTAAAGAGGTGAGTGAAGAAAAGAGACTTGGGAACATGATAATAATTAAATGATGATCCTGTTAAATGAGTTTGGGTATACAAAAGGAAGTGTTGAAAAGCGATAGTTGAAAATTCCTCTGAGGACTGCATGTTAGTCAGCCAACTTTGACTGTGAGAACTAGGATTTATGCCCACTAGCTCAGTATAAACCTGGAGAGCATTGTGTGGATCAGATGGGAGCCTGGGCAAGTCCACTTACAGGGACTGGAAGTCCAGTTAGGTCTTAGGGCTTTTTGTCAGGTGGGTTTTGATTCTTGCTAATGTTCACTAGATTCTCTGTTTTCCAGTATAAGCAGCTTCTTGATCACCTTGGTTTCTTCAGCTTGAACCAACTTTACGGCTATAACACTTGTAACCAACCGGCAATTTTCCTCTCCACCTTATTTTAAAGTGCAAACTGTAATGTTGGCCCAGTCATCTTTTTAATCAACCTCCCAGGTCACAGGTTGCTGGCCAGGCCACAAACTGGCTGGTTTTGCTTTTTGCTTGTTTTGGTCAAGAATTCACCATTGGCTTAGTACTTTGTAGGATGGCTACACTTCCGAGTTTGCCCAGCATAATATTTGTCCCAGAACAATTAATAATACCTCCTTTTTCAGTTTGGACACTACATTATTTGGTTAGCTACTCATCACTAGGGACTACAAAGCATGGCTATTTATTCCAAAGGAGGAGTGTGACTGGTAGCTCGGCTAGGGGGTATGGAGTAACATCTCCTATACTTCTAGTGTATAGTAATGGTAGACTTGAAGAATCTGAGAGTTCACCAGGAATGGAATCTCATGATAAATGGAAGAGAACAGATAGAGTATGCCATTTGGGAAGGCTTCTACATACCCGAGTCAAGCAGAGGTAAAGCTAGGTCTGAGTATTCAGACGGGAGTCAGAGTAGAGAATGTTGGGGCAGGTGGTAGAGATTGGCATGCTTTACCAGGAAAAGAGTTCCATCCTTTGATCAGGGCTAGGGAGAAAGGGCTCAAGCATGGACCATGAGAGTCCAGTGCCACATCTCAGTCATAGACTAACTGGACAGGATCTAGTCACTAAGAGACTGGACAACAGGAAAAAATTTAGCTACAAAGCAACAAAATAAAAGAGAGCATGACCTTGCACTGAGACCCAGCTAGAAGTATGGGGATGTTAGGAGAATGATATTAAGCCAGTCCACTCCCAGGCGTACTATTATGTTTTATTCTTCAGCACCAACATAAAAACTGAAATGTCAGTGGGTATAATTCCAAAGGTAGGAGTATTCCAAAAAGGAGAAGGGAGAGGGTTGGGGAGCCCTGTGGACCATAACAAACTGTGCTGCTTGATGAGATATAAGGAACTGAATGAGTACACATCCGATATAGGAAGATTGAGGGTAGATAGAACATTTTGACCTCATGTCTGGATAAAAGCAGGTTAAATTAATCATTGTGTGAAAACAGCTAAAAATAAGTGTGAAAAGTCCTCTAGGATCTATATTTTCAAAAATCTTACTTTAAATGGGTCTTAGTGTAAGTATAGGGACTTAGAATTATGAAGGATGTATTTATATTTGCCTGTTTTAATAAATTTAAATAAGGATGAATGAAGAACTTACTTTTTCTACGTAAGTAACTATGACAGTGAGAAGTTACATGTTCTAAATATATTCAAAATGTGTATGAAAAGATACACTATTTCCTGATGACTGGTTCTATAAATCTAAGTCTATAAAATAACAGAAGCTACTGGGGTTTTATGTTGAGGAAACTGTAATAGAGAAACACATGTTAAGTATTGATATTTGGGGAGGGCTGAGGTGTTTGATGACATATGGAAACAAAGGGTGGAGAAGTGTGGTCAGGGAAGGACAGAGTTTTGAGATTATTGTGTGTGTAGGTATGTGTCTTGAACCAGAAGATAGTGTAACTAAAGGGATGTGTTATGGTAGAAGTCATAGCTAGGCAATGAGTAGTTTCAAAAACAAATTAGAAAATGAAGCTTCCTTTTGAGGTATTATCCCAGAGTTTCTAAAACGGGTTGCCCACTAATCAAATCCTGAAGGATTCCAACATAATTATTTCAAAAAACAGTTAAAATTGCCATTAAAAATTAGTCATAAACCTTTTTGTTTTGTTGTTGTTACATAAATGGAGAACAAAATTGTCCTTGTTCTGAGGGAAAAATGGGTAACAGGCATTTTGTTTGTGTGGTTTGTACTTTGTGTGTGTGTGTGTCTACTATAATAGTAACAGATAATGTCTCTTAGCAGCTCACGGAAAGAATTAGTTTCTTCTCTACCAAAAAGCCTTAGCCCTGTGGAAGCTGACAAAAGTCATTATATTATTATGATTTTTGGCTCAAGAAAAGAATGATATCTTGGAAAAAGTGAAGGAGTATGGCAGTAGAAGAAAGACATCTGTAATACAGCACACAAATTATTTCAACAAAAGATACAGTGTTTCTTTAATTGCATTCTCTTGGACTATTGGTTGAAAATGTGCTCACCAAAGGCAGTATGTGGAAGAAAGGAACTTTGGATTTCCAGCTCGAGTTCAATTGGACGAACTTTTATTGAGCATCTACTCTGGAGCCAGGCCCCCTGAGTTTGATCCTCAGTTCTGTTCTTCTCCCTTTCTGTGCATCTGTGTCTTTGTCTCTGAATTGGATGTAATAACGGTCATCCTTATCCTCTGCTATTATTTGAAGTTTGAACTGAATTTTAATGGATGTAAAGTACTTAGAACGGTGTTCACCACTTTGACACAGAAAATCAACTGAATCAGAGACTGGGAATTTAAAGGTGTTCATTCACACAGTCTTCTTGGGAGAGACAGATGACCCACACAACAGTATTAGTATTTTCTGATAATGCCAAGAAAATGTTTATCAAATGTCACTGTGAAGACACAGAGCTGGGACAAACCACAATCTTAGTTTTCCGAAGTAGAATTCAAGAAATGTTTTCTATACGAGAGGGGAAAAAATTTCCCCTAAAAGGCCAGGAAACAAAAAGTAGATGAAACCAGAGGCTGGGACACATTCATTTGTCGCTCTTTGAGCTTTCTTCCTTGCTGGTCCCTCTCTGCATCTGGTCACTGTGTAGGTATTTGGTAAAGGTGTGATGGAGATCATTTTAAGTTTCAGTATTCCTTTCATTTGTACTATCAGTTACAAAGTTGAACTGAGTCTAATAGCGTTAGAATAATTGGGATAGCAAATGATCATTTCCAAGTGGAGTTCTCTGTACTAATTAAATTAGACTAAGTATTGACTCCGGGGCTAGGTTAAGAATGAGCAGCATCTGTATGACATTGCCCTTTCCCTCTACTCTCAGTCCCAATGAATTTAGAAGAGAGAAGGATATTACCAAGGAAGACATTTTAAGACCACGATGTGGGAATCATACTTTGCGATAATCTTGATATAATTGTGATTCTCTAACCTGCGAAAACTCTAAACTGTTCAACAATATAAAATGTATACATTTGTGGGGGTGTAGAAATGTGACTTTATTTCTCTGTAACTGAACTCAGGTTAGCTCTGAAATGTCCTTTTCTGCTGGTAGTGAGCAAACATGGAATATTGCTACTTTACATTAACCTCTCTTTAGCACTTGGGGATAAAAACTCAAGTCAAATGCAAGGTATAATGCAAAACTCATGGTCGTTCTTAGAGCTGTTTCCATTCTGTGGTTCTTCCTCCACTCCCACCCTTGTTCACTCCCCAACATATTCCAGACAGTCTCAGTGTAGGGGAGAAGGAAGATGTCCATCCATCCATTTGTCTCCTGGGCCTCCCCGGCATTTCCATGTCCCTCCTCCCGATTGAGCTTTGCCTTTATTGTCATGTTATTCCTATTGCTGTGTCAGTAGCTGGGGCATCTTATGGTTGATCAATTATTATTATTATTATTATTATTATTATTATTATTATTATTATTTAGGTAAGCTAAAACCATGATGACTGCTTGCTGATTCATTGGCCAGCCCCATAGTTCTCCATGTTCATTATACCCAGGCCCTCCTCCATAACTGCAACAAGAGCCCTGTGAGATCTCCCTTGAAGGGCCCATGGGAATGTTTTTGGATTTCTTTCATATCCCACTAGAGCTAGGATGACAGGCAAGCTCAGAGCTCTCAATCCCATTCTGCCCCAGCATCCTTTGCCAACATTTCTGCTCTGTGGAATCTACATAATACTGACTTGGAGGACCCATCAAAATGGCTCTCCCAGAGGTATTTAAGTTGGAGGCTGAGCACAAGCCCCTAATGTTTGTGGATACCCTCCTCAGTCTATCTGACTTTTTTTTAACCATCTTACCACCCCATCTCCTGTTCATTTCCCTCCAGACATTCACTTGCATATATACACCTTCAAAGCATCCAGGTATTGCTAAACTCTAGTTAGACACCTTGGTCCTTACCTCTTCCAATCAGACTTTGTTTTCCTAGAACCAAGAAAACCGTTCTAATGTCATGTTGCGTTATTATCAATCATACTCTATGAGTAACATTCATAGAAACTCTCAATCCTAGGTGTTCCGGGGCTTCTGGGTGGCTCAGTCATTGGGCAGCAGCCTTCGGCTCAGGTCATTATCCCAGGGTTCTGGGATTGAGCCCCACATTGGACTCCCTGCTCAGTGGGGAGCCCACTTCTCCCTCTCCCACTCCCCCTGCTTGTGTTTCCTCTCTCCCTCTCTGTCAAATAAATGAATAAAATCTTAAAAAAAAAATCTAAAAAAAAATCCAAATGTTCCAAGTCAAATGCTTTTGGGACATCAAAATGTACCATTTCCCTCTCAGGCTTTTGCAGCACAAGAGTGCAGGTTTCAAGACTATTACTTCTGCTGATATCATTTAAAAAATTCTAAATATTTGCAAAGTTAGAACTGAACAACAAAGTCTTTGTTCTTGGCTGTGCCTGCCTGTCCCCCAAAGCTGGCGGTGACTCAGCATTACGGGTACAGCACCAAAATCAGTAAGAATGAAAAACAAATCAGGTAATATTTCAAAAATACTATTCTGTTAACTCTTAGTGCGTGACCTGAGCTGTAACACCCCAGGATAGGAATCCTCAATCATTTTCGGCCTAACTTTGTGATGAGTCAGGCTGATATCCATGCATATTTATAAATAGAATTGTTAGTTTGTCTAAATGTATTACAGGTGAGTTGATATTAGGTGTTGAGGGGAAACTGTTAGCCAAAATTTAAATTCTGACTCTTCTCTGATTCACTTGGATGTCTTTGCAATTTATTGAAACCTTCCGGCATCCTCTCTCTTTAGAATGACTCACTTATGACAATGAGGCATATTGTCTGTATTTCTGGAGACTCAGTGAAGGATGTCAGCAGAATACCAAATTCTATTATTGGAGACATAAAATGAATAGAAATGGGTCTTGAAGTGACTCCTGTTCTGTTCCTGACAGAGCAGCTGCTTGGACACTCACGACTGTTGAGCGGCTGCTCATGGCTGTGGTAGCGGGTGTGTGTGTGATGATGAGGGCCACTTGTCCTGGCTGTGTCAGGGAGGTTTGGATGCTGTCTCCTCCTTAGCATTCAGAGTGCTCTAGGGCCTGCTTGCCTTAGAGTTTTTCAACTCTGTACAAATATTAGGTTGTTATCTCTAAATTTTTATTAACTCTCCTGCTGTTCTCTTATTTTTCCTTCATGTAGTTTTCTTTTGTTTCATTGCTTTGAGATATTCATACCTGGAGAGCTTGATTTTTTTTTTTTTTTTTTTTTAAAGAAAATAAGCTTAGACTCAGTACCCTGCATAGTCGGTCTCTTCTGTTCTCTTGACATCTTTCCCACTCCTTAAAGCATGTCCTGGGGCTTCTTTGGTTCTTTTTGGGTCTATGACTCTTCTTGTTGTGTGAACATGGGAAATGTTTCCTAATGTGCTATTTCTTTTTTAAAACTGAACTACGTTCTCTGCTGCATAGTTTTATTTTTTTATCTCAACTCTTCATTGGGCTTACCACTTATAAATCAGTCTGAAATATCATTGATTCAAATTCAACATTTGGATCAAGTGCCAATTATGTGCAGAGTTTGGTGATGGTCCTAGGGAGAGAGATATGAGCCCAGGCTATCCAGACTTACCACTTGAGTGGCAGTCAGCAGTGTTGCCATTCACCAAGGCTGGGAACACAGGTGTGGAGTAGAGGAGGGAGGGGTTGGACAGAGTCGGGGAGTAGGAAGAGATTGATGTTAGTTTGGGATATGGGGAAAGCTTGATCGGGAGAAGTTCTGACTCCAAGGGGGCAGATTGAAGCCATGGGAGTGAGTGGAAGAAAAGAGGGATGAATTTCCTGTTGAATATCTACCAGACTTGATATGGTTCTTCTTAAACAGATATCCCTGTGAGGGAAGACCCCTCAAGATAGCTATTTTGATGTTGAGGTATCTATGTGTTGAGTGTCATTGATAAGCTTCTCTAGAAATGCACAGTTTGAAAATCAGCAATGAATTTGGACTAGAACTTAACAATCTTGGCACTATTCGTGTTTTGTTTCAGGTAATTCTTTGTTGTGGGCGACTGTCCTGTGCATTGTAGGACGGTTGGCAGCATCTCTGGTCTCCACCCACTAGACAGTAATAGCATTTCATTCCCTACCCCTCTTGCTGTTGGCTTTGACAACCAGAAGTGTCTTGCAGATGTTGTTAAATGTCCCATGGGCTACATAAAGCCACCTTGGCAAATTCTTCTCTTGAGTTTATGTAAAGCATTTTGGAGGAGCTACATTAGCTTTTCTGTTCCAAAACAGCTGAAAAATACATTTGCCTCTGCAATTATCCTGACCCCCATTTAGGAAACAGGTTACTTATCTTGGAAGACCTATTAAGTAGTTTTACAGTTTTTTAAAAATCATGTACTGCACGTAAAAATACAGATATCTGTCCATTTCCGGGTGAATTATGTTCTCTGTGTAGGTATCATATATAAATGAAGGGATGCTGCATTCCAGAGAGTGACAGAGCTGGCGGTTATGACACAGGAATTGCTCTTAGTTCCTCATGTGTTGACATTTGAGGGTAGGCCATCCATAACAGGTACCTGAGAATACTCAGGGTTGGAGGTAAGAGGGCGGGGTTCAAGTGAAGCATATGTGGACTTTGTTATAGGAATTTGAATGTAAAAAATTTAAAACATGAGAGCTAGTCCTTAATATTTTCAAATGCACATCCATTTATAGTTCATAAAGAAAAAGAATATAAGAAAGTAACTTAAGTTACCTGCCATAGTGGCCGAATTAACTTATAGCCTCAAACACTGCTCTTAGAATTAGTTTATTAACACATTTCTAAGTATGTCAGTGGCAGGCAGTGCCTTGTATATATGTTGCTCAGAAATGATGCTGTTAGTTATTCTATTAGATTGCAAGTTTTGTGAGGACAGAGATTTTGTTCTTTTTGCTCCCTTTCCTTTCTTCATGTCTCGCATATCCTGTCACAGTTCCCAGTGGTGCACAGTGGCTCAGGGAGCAGACTCAGAGAGTATTTGGCCTCTTTGTTTGGCTCTGTTTCTTCCCTGACCTCTGTCCTCCTTCCTCGGCATGGAAGTGTTCTTGACCTGCAGCTGGGGAGAGCGCAGGCTAGGAGTTGAGACCATGGTGCATCACCTCTTCTCATGGATCTTCTGGCATTTCTTCCTAAGCTGTCATAAAATTTTGCCTACTGCATCTTTTCTGTGCCTCATAGAATTGTGGCTACCAGACTTTCAAGCCCAGTTTTAATCTTCTTCTACCAAATGGAGGAAGAGATGGTTTTGAGCTTTTATAACATGCATTCAGCTGACACTCAGAGGCATCCATACCTACCTTCTCAAAATCCAATCACAGCCTTGATGAATAGAAATGGGAGGAGAAGAGAAAGAATACAGAGTTTGAAGGTCTTTATACTGCATTTGCTCCTGTGGACAGGAAGAGTGGTCGAAGAAGGTGAGAGCCTTTTTTGTGTACTTCTGTCATTTGATTGGAATGACTGAGCCACTTTGGAACCAGCAATGGTAATTTATCATTTAAGGCAGAGTCAGCTTTGGGCATACTTGTCTTATACAATATAGGAAAAATGGAGTAAATCTAGTCTAGTTAACTCTGGGTTTCCTCTCAAGAGAGTCTCCATTGCTCAGTGGCCAGAGCATGTTTATCCAAACTCCATTACCAGCTCCCTGTGTGTGCTTAGTCAAGTTACTTAACCTCTCTTGTTCTGACTCCTCATCTGGAAAAACTCACTGTGGGTTGCCAGGATTTAATGTGATCATTGTGTAAACGTGTACAGTAGTTTTTATGATTTATTTGCTCTAGATTGTTTATTTGCTCAGGAGTTGTGTGATACTGCCCTGGGATCGTTCTCTGGTTGTCCAGGGAGATTAAGATTCCTTGGCTTCACTAAGTAGTACCTTTGATTAAGTCATTCACCTTTGTGTACCCTGCATTCCCTCTATCCAAAACAATGCAAGGAAATGAAAGATCTTTCATTTTTCTAAGCGCTAATACTCAATTTTATTTTGCTATTTATTTATTTATTTATTTAAGATTTTATTTATTTATTTGAAAGAGAGAAACACAGCTAGAGAGGGAACACAAGCAGAGGGACTGAGAGAGGGAGAAGCAGGCTTCCCACTGAGCAGGGAGCCCGATGTGGGGCTCGATCCCGGGTCTCCAGGATCATGACCTGAGCCGAAGGCAGTTGCTTAACCAACTGAGCCACCCAGGCGCTCCTTATTTTGCTATTTAAAAATCTCAGTCTTTTTGTAAAAAATGCATCTGTTAACTCATTTGAACTTAACTCATCTAGGTTTGAATAGCCATGGCAACTGTGAAGTCTTTCACAAATAATTCTATCATTTTTAGACAAGTATGCATCAATAGAGCAAATGGGTTAATTGATATTTTACAACTTAGTATGTAGTAGGGAGTCCCATGCAAGGTTAGAGGACAGTATAAACTTATTTAGAATGCCTCTAGAGCACTCATCCTGTCCCAGGGACATAAGACAAAGGCAAAATTCTAGTTTCCAAGTACTCTGTTGCTGTGGAGGGGCGAATCATGAATCCTTTCTGTGTTTAGACTTTTCGCCTTCTACTATATATTTATTATATAAGCCAAGGAGATTCCGTACAATTTAGAGACAGCAGCTTTTACTCCAGGCTTTCATTTTCAAGTATCAGCCATACTCTCTGTTCTCATGGGAGACTACTCCTTGTGTCTTAAAGACCATCTCCTTCTTTTACATATTTCTGTTTGTTTATAGTGTCTTTAGCAACCACCAACATCAACAGATAGTTGATTCCTGCATACATAATTTTTAAGGTAATGCTAGGAAGCTTAATTATTAAGACTCAAATCAAACTCACAAAAGTACTTGCATCACAAGCTGTGTACAGATTTCGTATTGAATTATTAACTTGGGCTCTGCTGCTGCTACATAAAAGTCAGTGGGGGCTTTATCAAACAGATATTTAAAAATCACTGCAAATAAAGAGAATAAGAGTCGACACAGAACAGAAACTCAATTTTATGCCATAACAGTAGCTAACAGAATTCTTATTGTGGTGCTAGGGATTATGTTAAGAGCTTATGTGCATTATTTCATTGGAACATCCCAATGGTATTCCTAGGTAGGCACTAGGTAGGTGCTGTTACTCCATCCATTTTATAGATGAAGAAACTGAGGCTTAGGTTGAGAGACTTGCCCATATTCACCCAACCAGTGAGATGCAGGACCGGAGGGTTGATCCATGCTGCCCACATCCAAAGCCAGTGCTAAAGTTCATTTTACCATAAAATTACCAACATTTCCTTCATATGACACTGGGACTTATTTTTGTTTATATTAAATCTAGTGGCAAATTGAGTGGTTTCTGGAGAAATTCAAATCCAAACAACGTTACCGCTGAGATCATTGAGATAATTTTGTCATTAGCAGTTGCTGAATAAGACTGTGTTATAAACTAAACATGGTCATAGAATTAGGAGAGTACCTTAATTCTCCACTCACTGGCATCTCAGCTGTAAAGCCACATTGTGACAAGGTCATTAGTTACAAAGTATTTTAACAAGTTTTCCAAACTTAAATTTTCTCAGTAGAGACTGAGAAAAATTTAAAACTGTTTTTAAAAACATTGAGTGAACTGCAACCAAAATAAATCTGTGTGTTTTGCACAAAACCAGGGCAATATATGGCTACTATATAGAGTTACTTATCTCTGAAAATACAGTGTTTAATATTTGCAGCCATAAAATCTAAATCATTCTCAACATGGGCAATTTTGCAAATTGTAATTTACATCTGAGAGATAATAAGACACAAAAATAGCAGATAAATACTAAGCATTAAAAATATAATTGAATGAGTAAAATCTGTCACACAGTTAAAGCAAAGCCATTGAGATATGCCTTTCTGTAAAGTCTATTACAGTGTAGACTTTACCTCTGTTCCTTCTTCCTTCTTTTTCCTCATCTCTTCCTCTTACCAGCATCCTGTTCATGATTGTGATCAACATTACCATCCTCTCTATCAGTTTCTTCCAGACACCTACGTCAGTGCGTTAGTTGCAAGCAACAGAAACTAAGGCATGGTCTCTTTGGAAGGATATCTTGTGATTTGCAGTTTTTGAGTACAGTCAGAAGAATCAAGCCTCTTGGAGCTGTGCCAAAGCATACCAATGGGCTTAGAATGGGCTATAGTTGGGAGTAGCTATTGATCCTTTAGTCTCAGGTTGGCTGGGTGGGTCCTGAGGCCATCACTTCCAGCCAGGGAGCAGTCTAGCCCTCTAAACCCAGTGTGCCACAAAGACATGAGATTTTTA
>PITA01013696.1:0-38819 GCA_004023965.1 Spilogale gracilis | reverse complement strand
AGGAGAGGACATGGATGGTAGGGAAAATTGCAACATGTCTTGTCATCTCATGTGCCTTTATCAGGCATAAAAATAATTTATCTCTTTTGATATACTAATCACAGATGATCTTTAACCCAAAACTCAGGGTTACATATGTAACATTTTTCTGGATATTATGTAGTTTTCATAATGAACCTTGGTGAAAGAAGATTTTATTTTTTTTTATTTTTTTTAAAGGATTTTATTTATTTGACAGAGAGAAACACAGCCAGAGAGGGAACACAAGCAGAAGGAGTGAGAGAGGGAGAAGCAGGCTTCCCGCCGAGCAGGCAGCCCAATGCGGGGCTCGATCCCGGGTCTCCGGGATCATGACCTGAGCCAAAGGCAGTCGCTTAACCAACTGAGCTACCCAGGCGCCCCGGTGAAAGAAGATTTTAAATCACAACTTATTCTTAACCCTAAAAGAAAAGATTGTAAGTTTTAGCTTTTATAGATCATTAATTCAAGGTTTTTAAAATGTAGATATTGATAAAATAGAAATATGTTTTTAAAATATCTTCAGCACTGGAATTAAGTTGTCTTTAGGCAACATTTCATAAGTAGTCATTTTTTCTGCTGAAGTAATCATGGTCCTTCCTTTATTACAACATAATTGCCCAAGATATATCAATGTTTGCATTTGTTTGATTTCGGCTTATGCAATGTGCATACAGGACCATCAGGGATGGGCCATAGCACAACTACCTTTTCCCTGTTTATAATCAAATCTAAGAAAGTAAAAATTTCTCCTCTGATTTCTTAGTATCATAATAAATTATCCTATCCCTATTTCTTTAATTCTTTTTGAAAATTTGTTTTCTCTTCAAGTTTAGTATTATGGAATGTGATTATGAAGTAATGTGACTGGTCTTTTTAGTTGTCCATAAACAAATTTTAAAGATAACTACAAAACAGAATTCCAGAAAGCCTTATGGCTAGTGCAATATGTCTTTGGTATTTTGAAGTACAGCATTCATTTATTTGTTTAAAAATTAAGCTGATTATAACCCGTGGTGGGCTATTTTTGTTTTTTTCTGTGTACTTTATTTTTTTGTTTTAAATAATTTTTGTTTTTAGTATTGAGGTACAGCTAACATACAATGTCATATTAATTCCCAGTGTGTAACACAGTGATTTGATAAGTCTGTACATTGCTCGGTGCTCAACAGGATCAGTCTGGTTGCTTTTTCTATATACCTTAATAGATATACTCAACAGTCTTCTGGATTTTAAAGGATACAAATGAATAGTCAGATAAAATTTAGCTAGGGCAAGGTGTGGGAGGGCGCTATGCTCTGGAGCTCCTGTCCCTGTGGAGTTGGGCTGTGTCATCTTCCTGCTACATGGATAATGTGCACCCCTCTGGAAGCTCTCTGAACCCTATACTACTGGAATTCTTGTGGAGGCTTCATAATGTAGGCATGATCTATTTTTAACTGCATTTTCAGCCCTTTTCCCCTCTCAAGAGACTAGGGGACGGATGAAAATTCCAAGCTTCTTATCATGGCTTGGTCTTGGATCTAGGGGTCATTCGAGAGCCCACACAGAGTTATCTCATTAGGACAAGATACACTCCTATATCAAGAAATTACAAGAATTTCAGCCCTATGTCAGGAACTGGGGCAAAATCCAAATAGTCGTATGATATTCCTGGTGTGCTTATCACTTAGGAAATTACAAGGGTTTTAGGATCTCTGTGCAAGGAACTGAGGGAAGAAACTAATACCTATTTTCTATTATACCCCTAAATTGTTATCTTTGAGAAAGGATTAACCTCCCTTTGGGTCATCAGATTGGCAGCAAGTAGTAAGCTTAGGTCAATAACATTCAGAGTTGGCAAAAATGATTCATGTTTTTTAATCTTTTTAATGTCACATTTATATATATTTTTATAATCTATATGCATATGTGTATGTATATGTAAGTATGTCTGTATGCCTATATGTGTGCATGTATGGATGTATATATGTCTAATTATTTAAAGAAACCTCTATCTAAATCACAAAATTGCCTTTTTTTTTTTTTTTTAAGAGAGAGAATCAGGGATGGTGCTGGGTGGCTTGGGAGGGGATGTACAGAAGAGGGAGAGAGAGAATCTTAAATAGGCTTCCAACCCAGTGTGAAGCCACATGTGGGGCTCAACCTCAAATCCCTGAGATCATGACCTAGGTCGAAATCAAGAGTTGCCTGCTTAACCAACTGAGCCAGTCAGGTGCCCCAAGATTGTTAATTTTTGTAATGCTTTTTATAGTTCAGCTCTTTTATTTAGAAAGCAGTCTCATGGTAATTCCTCCTAGATTTAACTGAATAACACTTTTCTTTGTGTTGGTAAAACCAGGGAACTCTTTATTTTAGGCTTCAGTCATGTTTTTAAAATTACAAAACTGATTGACATCTGTTAGTTAGTTTTTCAGACAGGAGATATAATTGTTAATAATATTTAGCCATGATAAATGTAGTATTTCATAGTACCCTTTTTTTTTTTTGTCAACAGTATTGTTCAAGACAGAGATTTCTTTCTTTCTTTTCTTTTCTTTTTTTTTTTTAAGATTTTATTTATTTATTTGACACACAGGGAGAGATCACAAGCAGGCAGAGAGGCAGGCAGAGAGAGAGGAGGAAGCAGGCATCCTGCCAAGCAGAGAGCGCGATGTGGGCCTCGATCCCAGGACCCTGAGATCACGACCTGAGCCGAAGGCAGAGGCTTTAACCCACTGAGCCACCCAGGTGTCTAAGACAGAGATTTCTAATAGACAATTATTGGCTAACAGGAGAGGATGTTTTTAGATTTGCATGTTATAGTAGGTGATTTTACTTTATTTTTTTTTAAGATTTTATTTATTTATTTGACAGAGAGAAACACACCTAGAGAGGGAACAGAAGCAGGGGGAGTGAGAGAAGGAGAAGCAAGCTTCCCACCGAACAGGGAGTCCAATGCAGGGCTCCATCCTGGGACTCCAGGATCATGACCTGAGCCTAAGGCAGACTCCCAGTGACTGAGCCACTCCGACACCCTGGTGATTTTACTTTAAAATCTAGTAGTTTCTTTTGTAATTTTATGATTTCTCCAGTTGCTTACAAATGTGAATACCTACATTATTAAAAATAAATCTCACACAGAGAAAGGGAAATATTACATATGACCTCACTTATATGTGGGATCTAAAGAAAAAACCCTAAGCTCATAGAAACAGAGAACAGATTGGGGTTGCCAGGAACAAAGGTGGGTATAGGAGGTAAGGTAAGTGGATAAAGATAGTCACAGTGTACAAACTTAAAGTAAGATAAGTAAGTTCTGGAGTATAATGCACAGCACAGCAATTATAGTTAACAGTATTGTATGGTATACTTGAAAGTTTCTAAGAGAGTAGATCTTAAAAGTTTTCACCACACATACACACGTATGTGTGTGCACGTGTATATGCACACACACACAGTTGTAACCATGTGAGGTGATGAATGTTAACTAACCTTATTGTGCTAATCATTTTGCAACATACACAATATATCAAATCATGGCACACTATAAACTTCCACAATATTATGTCAGTTCTATCTCAGTAAAGCTGGGGAATAAATATGAATAAATTTGCTTGTTAGAGTTGTAGTTTCTTTGTTATTTATGAGTCCACTTTTAAAAAGAAAAAAAATATATTTAGCCCTTTGACAAATGAGTTTATTGAGGTACCAAGTCTTAAAAAAAGTCCTTCCTGTATGAGGTGTGTATTCTTACATTCAACTGACTATTAAAAAAAAAATTCCTAGTCCCTCTTTAATATCTGTCTGCACACCTCCATATACTTTACCTCCAAGTATATACATACATATGTGCACACATATATATGACACTATGTACATATGTGTATATGATGTATAATGTCAATGTAAATATATTGTGTTGGGCAACTGATACCTATTTTTTTCTGTTTTTATGATAAAACCTATAAATCAGGGAATTACATATAATAATAATGCACATTTTAAGAATTTAAATTCTAGGTTAAGTATTCCCTATTATAGGGATGCCTGGGTGGCTTGGTCAGTTAAGCATCTGCCTTTGGCTCAGGTCATGGTCCCAGGGTCCTGGGATCGAGCCTCGCATCAGGCTCCCTGGAGCCTGCTTTTCTCTCTCCTCCCAGCTTGTATATCTCTGCCTCTCTCTCTCTCCAAAAAATAAATGAAATCTTAAAAAAAAAAAAAAGTATTCCCTATTATGTATCCTAAATTTTCCACTTACTGTTCTGGCTCTATAATATGTCCACTATACTAATTTCTTCACAGACTATTTCCTTTTCCTTGTTTGACTGAAACCGTATTAAATGGAGAGATGGAGGAGACACTGTTTTTGACTGAAAGTCCAAAAGCCTTCAGAGACCAGCGGCAGGTTATTTTCACCAGCTCATAGACAGCTTTTTATAGTTTAGGTATCCATGAGAAAAGGTCACCAGACTGATTCATATTTTCAGGGGCTTTGGAGCTTGAAGGGACATCAACAATTGTTTATCTGACTCTGAGAAAACCTGTAGAACGCTGATGACACATAGAGGCCGTAGTGATGGATTCAGACACTTCCTTTTTGAAAGATACCAGAGAAAAATCCTTTAACTTCCTTAAAAAGAGTCAGCCTTACAAACGTTTTTTCATCACTAGCCTGTTGTTTTGTGGAATAAAAAGTTCTGAAGCAAAAACAATGATTACTGACCCTCTCTTTCCCATCTTGCCCGCGTGTTGGCACTTTGTCCGACCTTGCCCCTTTGGTGGGTTTGATGCATGAGGGTTAAAGATGGTTCACGACTTCACCCGAGCACTGGGAGGGTGAGGATCTGCCTTCTCTCAGTCCAAGGTTCTTGGTCTGGGGTTTATCTCCTAAACAGTGATCCTGTGAGAGTAGGCCATAGGGGCTGGTATCAACATTTATTCCACAATGATGGGCGTTAGCAGACAGAGGAAGAGTTGAGCAGCACAAGCACATTCTGTCCCCGAGACTCAAGTTAACATAAACCATATTCTTCACCTTCATGCTATTGCTCTTTGGTTGTAATTCTCTCTCAAACTCCTCTCCAGAACTTTCTCCCAAGCCAGAATTAGAGTGGATGTCACTATGCTTCTAATTATGGTATACTTTGTTTGCATGTAATTTTTCTCCATATAAAAGACTATTGCTAAAAGATGTCCTAAGGGATGATACCCTATGTTCAGAACACCAGGAAAGGAGAGTGTCCTCTATTAACAGACCAGCCTTTAACTTCTGTTAAGTCAGGTCCTGTCCATTTTCTTGGCAACCTTTCTCTCGGTCTGTTGAGCATAGAGTCTCTGCTTAATACACCATGTACATGAACACACAGTGGTTAAAGCAAGATAAATTGTTCTGTCATTCTCTCCTTGTTTTGATTTTCCTTCAGGGATTTCCTTCAGGGACAGAGATTCAGGAAATGACATTAATTGATACTATTAGTATAAATTTCCTTGCTTTTGTTTTTTGATGTGTCCTTTGAATTTCATCAGTTTATGATTGTATAAAAGCTGTATGCATAAGGAGTGTCTCATTTTGTGCACATCTAAATATCAGAATATATATGTTCATAAATTAGTTTTGGAAAATTTTCTCCCACAGGGAGTTAGTCTGAACATTATAAGCTGAGAAACATCAAACAAAGGCCTCTGTGAGTGCAGTTTGCAGCATACTGGCGGGGGTCATGGGCCCTGGGAAGGCACACTCTTTGTATATGATGACTTCTGCCTCCTGGAGTCCCCCACCACTGTTGTTCCCTGCTGAAAGTGGATGGTGACTTGGAGCCCATAGTTATAGACTTGGCACTCAGCGAGGGCTTGCAATCTATTAGAGCCCAAATGTTACCTTGGAACCTACTTAATTCAAATGAGGTTCAATTTTGGTTAGGCCTAACAATTTATTTGACCCTCAGAATTTGTACTGCGCACATTTGTTAGGTCATCCTTCCTTTGAGGACCAATTTCCCAGCCTTTAAGTTCATGATAATTTGGCGATGAAGATGATCAGATAATAATAATGGCAAGCAGCTACTATTGCGTGAGTGCTGTCTGCATGCCACGCCTGTCATGGATGCAGTTAGTGGTTCTCGCAGCAACCTTGGAAGGAGGCAAAATGATCCCCATTTTAGAGGTGAAAACCTGGGCTCAGAGAAGCTAATTCACTTAAGCCACACAACTGGTAACTAGAGAAGCTAGATTTTGGTTTTCATTTGAGTCTTTCTCCACTTGCTCAGCCCACCAATGTGCATTTCACCATATAAAACCATAAAACTAACTCTTTTTTTTAGAGGATGGGAATATACACTAGGGACCACTATTCATGAATGAGACTTCTCTTTGGAGTTCTTCACATAAAAATGATGACTTAAAGATAAATGCCAGCTCCATGAACTCATTTTCTGGTTAACTTCTTATCTTGGTTTTACAAAATAGTGCTCAAACAATTCGATATTGAAGGTCATGCAGATATGTTTGTTAGTATTTCTGAGCTCACCCCTTCATTTTATTCAAGGAACTGCTCTTTGACATTTTTCATATTGGATACGGGCTCTTAATGGAGCCAAACGGGTGTCCCCAGCCACCCTTCCCTGGCACTGCCTTGCTCCAGGTTAGGACAATAGTGCGGGTCCAGTGTCAGTCATGCAGAGCCAGCCCTGTTCTGACTTCAGAATTGTGGTTGGCCGCCCCGGTGAAAGACGACACCCTCCTTTGCAGGAGGGTGGGACTGGGAAGCAATAACATTAAAGGTTATGTTAATATTCCACCGTCCTGGAGGTCTCCTGGTTTCATGTGAAGCTGGAGTTTAAAATATATGAACTTCAAATATTATAGATTAAAAAAATGGGAAAAGGTGTGCCTATAAACACAAGCACACATATTTTAGAGGTCATGAATTTTTTTATAACATATGAAAAAGATGATTATTTTTCTTTAAGATAGATTTATGAGCGAGTTCTTACAAGTTTTTTAGGACTCAAAAGAATAACAAAACCCTAGTATGTTTCCCTTAATTTATTGGAAATAATTATGACATTAATCATCATTAGAACTAAGGGGGTACTGCATGATAGATTCAAGAACATCCGTTTCTGTACCTAACAGAAATGAGTTTATGATTGGCAAAGGACAAAACCCTTTATTTTTGAGCCTAAAATGTAGCAGGTAGGGGGGTGGTAACCTCTGCTCGATGGTAGTAGCAGTGGTAAGGCAGTGTGTACCTGTCCTCCTGAGCCCACATCATGACTATGAGGAAAACCTCATGGTCCTAGCCTCATTTTGATTTTGGATTCTTCAGTCCCTTTTCTGTGTTTCTGTGTGGGTGCTCAAATAAGCCGATTATTTTCATGGCACCCCCTTCATTCTTTTCCTCTGCTTTAAAATGTTGACCATTGGGGCATCTGGGTGGCTCAGTTGTTAAGCGTCTGCCTTTGGCTCAGGTCATGATTCCAGAGACCTGGGATTGAGCCCCACATTGGGCTTCTGCAGCAGGTAGTCTGCTTCTCCCTCTCTCACTGCCCCTGCTTATGTTCCCTCTCTAGCTTTGTTCCTCTCTGTCAAATAAAAAAGTAAAATCTTTAAAAATAAAATAAAATAAAATGCTGACTGAGGCATCTATGCTTCCTTTTTCTTACCTATTCCTTGTAGCTAACATAGACACACCAACTTTGGGCCCAAATTAGTAATTTCCACACTCAAAAATGGGTGGTGGTGGGTGAGGGGAAAGTGGGGATAATAAAGAATTTTATAGATTCCTTTTTACCTAAAGAAAATTTTCTAGAAAATTATATTTGGGGAGGAGAAAAAAGTTTTAATCTGTGAAGGAATAATAATAATTGGCAAACTGACTTTCAGTCTTTCTCTAGCGTGTAAGTACATCACAGTTGTTGAGGTTAGGCGATGTAGGACACTGCTACCGAGTGCGTTGTAGGGAAGAGTTTCAGGCCTATAGACTATTTTTTTTCCCCTGCACATTTAAAATTTCAAATGCTGTCATTGTCCACTTAACGATGTCATTTTGGAGCGTATAGCAGGACTACTGAAAACTTAAAGTTACACGTTACCTTGGATAACTTACTGTTTTTCTGGGTGTTAGAAACATGTGGTGAAGAAATTGCCCAAATGTCTTTCTTTTGAAACACCAGGTCTGCTCTGCTCAATGCTACTTTCAACGAGGGGGTTTATCCTGATAAACATCCGTAAAATGTTTGGTAAGGCCAGAATGGAAGGCTGCCTAATTCAGTGTATAATTTTGTGAGTAAAGATAACATGCCAGAAAGTGCATCTTGACATGTAAAAAAAAAAAAAAAAGTGTTATTCTGCCAGAAAGATGTTTCCTTAAAGTATAGGTTGCAATTCTGAGGCAGAATCCGGGATGGAGGCATGTTTTGCTTGGCTTTCACAGTATTTAAAAAAAAAAAAAAATCTGACCACCTAAGTCGGAGACTGTGTTCTCTACTTGTCCACACTCCCCACCACTTGTTATTGCCTCAGTTATGCACATTATTCTCCAGGGTCTTGAGACATGTGTGTCTCTTGCCAAAAGAAAGCTATTGGTCAGCAGTCTGTGATTAATGCTGTGCCTTAAAGTTGCCATCAGACTGGGTGGAAGGACCGACCTCCTTTCCTTCCTCCTGCTCCTTGCTCCTTCTGGCTTCAGTCCAGTTTAGGTAATAGTGGGCTCCAGCTGGACTTCGGGAAAGGGAACATGGATGAAGAGGAGAAAGCCCTGTCTGTGCTTCACCAGCACTGGTCCTCAGTTGTCCAAGAAAGTGCAGGGAAGCTAGGGAAAGACTCCTCACTGCCATGGTGTGGCCTGGGAAGGAAGAGAAAAGACCCCTCTTGTTATTCACCTTGCTTCCCTTTATGCTTGCTTCTTGCCCCTGTGGTCTTAGACACTTGCATGGGGTTGAAGGAATCCATTTTCATTCATGCAGCACATAGTTTTGAAGTCTGCCAAATATGGAGTGCTGTACCGGGCTAGTGGAGGGCAGTTCGGGGAGATACCCAGATCTGTTACCACTGGGAATTCAAGATTTATTCTTGTGGTTTTAGTTCCCATGTAAGAATTTCAGATGTCATCTGTATCCTTCACCCAACCATCCAATCTCCTTAGAATTTTGTTTCCTGTCTCTTAAAGATTAGACCTTGTATTCTCTTGATAAGGCACAATTGTTGCTTAATATTTTCTTCTGGCTCTGGAGTAGATCATTTTCAGAGGCATGCTTTTTCTCTCAATGATCATGATACTGTCTAGAATTTTTTTTTTCCCCATTAGGATGAATGGATTACTCTGTATTTTGCTTCCTTCACTCATTTTTGAACAGGGTAATATCATTTTGTCCAGGCTTACTTGCCAGTAGCCAGAGTGTAGGGTTCACTTTTTTTTTTTTAGATACTTTTCTTCCTTTCTTTCTTTCTTTCTTTCTTTCTTTCTTTCTTTCTTTCTTTCTCTCTCTCTCTCTCTTTCTCTCTCTCTCTCTTTCTTTCATTCAAATTCAATTAGCCAACATAGAGTACATCATTAGTTTTTGATGTCATATTCAGTGATTCATCAGTTGCATGTAACACCCAGTGCCCATCAGATCATGTGCCCTTTGATTCTGCTCTGTCTGTTTGCTTTCTCTAATTTCTAAGCCAAAGGGTAGGCCTTCAACTCCCAGCCCTCTCCCGCAGGACAGGAGCTGTGCTTCCAGGTCATGGCTTCTCCTGCACTCCAGTTTTTCTCTACCTGCTTTTCTGCCCCTCTGAATGCAGGATCATAAACTCAGGGGCCTGAAGAAGTTAGGCAGATAAAGCAAAATTATTAAGTCCTTGGTTTTAGACAGTATGCAATGTATGGTAACTGGAAGGCATTGAAAGACAGTATTTCTCAAGAGCTTTGCCCTTATAAACAGAGTTTACCCTGGAGCCAAATATGGTATTGGAGTCTTTTTTAAAAAAATATTTTATTTATTTATTTGACAAACTGAGACAGACATGGCAAGAGAGGGAACACAGCAGGGGGAGTGGGAGAGGGAGAAGCAGGCTTCTTGCTGAGTAGGGAGCCAGACAAGAGGCTGGATCCCAGGACCCCAGGATCATGACCCAACTGAAGGCAAATGCCTAACGACTGAGCCACGCAGGTGCCCTGGTATTGGAGTCTTTAGTGTGAGACCGTGTTTCTAAGACAATGTTTCTTAAACTTCTTTTTTTTTTTTTTTTTGAGTTTTTTTTTTTTAACCTAGCACATGTAGATGTTTATTTTAGAATAGAAGTCCAATATTTTACAACTTTGGATTCTTTTCTGAGAGTACATCTTAGGACTGAGATTGCTTATTTTAGAAATCTGAACATGAGGATCTTTTGATAAATAGATTCACAAAGTGTTTCTCAGAAGATTTATGATGGTTTACGTTGCACAGGTAATGTGAGATTTTACTGTAATCTTTTTTTTTTTTTAAAGATTTTATTTATTTGACGGAGAGAAACACAGCCAGAGAGGGAACACAAGCAGGGGGAGTGAGAGAGGGAGAAGCAGGCTTCCCGCCGACCAGGGAGCCTGATGTGGGACTCAATCCCGGGTCTCCGGGATCATGACCTGAGCTGAACGCAGTCGCTTAACCAACTGAGCCACCCAGGCGCCCCAATTTTACTGTAATCTTGCAAGAATTCAAATTTAAATTATTTTGTGACTCTAATGGATGAGGTGCTATTTCACTCTTATTTTTAACTTATTTTTTAAAATTATTAGAGCAATGGAACATTTTCATCAGTTAGAATATTTTCTCTTACAATAACTGTATTCATAAAGGATAGAGTAAAATGAACAACTTATGATAAAGTAAGTCGACAAGCACAAAATCTTCTTGGATCACTCCTCAACAAAATGACTTTATTATCCATAAACTATTATAGGCATGTGTCACTTTTTGTGGTATAATGGCCACAATTATCTTACTCTATTTTGTTAATCCTTGTCAGTAAAGAAGTTGTAGAACAGAGAATTGTAAATCAAAGGGGAATGGATTGTTGATATTATAAGGAAAAAAAATTTCAGAGTGCTTTCCCTGAAAAAAAGAGGCTTAAATCTAGGTATAAATTGATTTTTCAGTATTGAGTTATATTTCTGGACAACTGCATATAATTTCTCACAAATATTCTATTAGCAATGGATTTTGATACTATAATTCTTACCTTGAGATAGGTGTACTTCCCTCACCTTCTCTATCAAATCAGTGAGTGTTTTCTAGACAAATACTACTATTTCTGCCAAATGGATTCTTTTCCCAACTCCACCTGCCATATAAATAGTTTCTCCCATCTTTGTGGTTTTAATGGAAGTATGAAATTTATGTACTTTGTTATACCCTCTATGCCAACTTACTCATATATACTAAAAGATATATGTATAACTTTTGCTGAAATATCCTTGGCGTTTTACTATACCACTCATCTGAGTCATAAAAAAGACCCAAAAGATTTTAAACCTTGCCCATGCCTTATGAACTACACATGATTTTTGTTTCGTAATGGACTAAAACCCCATTTACTTCAACAGAATTGGACCAGGTTTTAGAAAATAAAAGCATTTATCCATGGTGATGCAAAATTGTAGCAGTGTTTATACTTTTGATCATTCCTTAGAGAAGTATTACCTTGGTAGACAACCAGCTGGCTTCAGGCAAAATTGTACCCTTGATACATGCTTAAAACAGCAGTATAAAACATAACTGGCTGACAGTGCTGGTTTTGGTTAGGGTCACTTTCTTATTATTCATGGTATGCTGAGAGCACAGGGAATGATATCAGTTTCTACCCCGAGGAACTCTTATGATGGCCAGACATAGTATTTCCCTCCGTTGTCAACACTTGAGAAAAATTTGCCAAGTGGAGGCTTATGAATAGAAAAGGAGTGAATATGGGTAATTGTGGTTTGTTTTAAGAAGAGAGAAATTCATTTTTCAATGTTATTTTAGAAAAGGTCTTAGGAGTTGAAATTTAAAATTCTAAGTATAATTTGTTTTTAACAAATGGAACATGATTTTTAATTCCAGTAATCTTTAATATCTTTCTTTCTTAAGTATGCTTTGCCCCAGGATATTATGGTGACCCATATTACAGTCTTTTGGGACCTGGGTTAACTCATCTTTGTTTCCCTAGTACTGGCACATGTGAGTGGCTCAATAAGTTGTTTTTGACATGAACCTGTGACCTTTGGAATTTATACAGCATTAAAAATTAATTGGGAAATTGCATAAAATAAATACGATGATGGTGATTTTTCTGGTTGGTACCAATGTTCCAAACTTCTTAGCTGGCATTATTTTCTTTCCTAATTACTGGCAGAGTAGGGAACAAAGACTAGAGGCTCAGAAGGTTCTTTATTATGTAACTAGACTCCATTGTTTTCTCAGACATTGAACTTCAGTGCTGTTACTATGTATAAATTATCTTTGTGGGTTTTTTTTTTAAGATTTTATTTATTTTTTTGACAGAGAGAAACACAGCGAGAGAGGGAACACAAGCAGGAGGAGTGAGAAAGGGAGAAGCAGGCTTCCTGCAGAGCAGGGAGCCCTATGCAAGGCTTGATTCCTGGACTCCAGGATCATGACCGGAGCTGAAGGCAGTTGCTCAAGGACTGAGCCACCAAGGCGCCCCTATCTTTGTGATTCTGATTAGCTGATTTACCACTGAGATTTTTTTCAGGAGAGGAATGCCATTTTAGACAGTCAATCTGGGCAAGGATCTTTATGACATTAGTGAACTTAGGAAAAAATGTCTTTGTGTTTATTTCAGAACAGAGGATAGTTAGGAAACCAGATAGATGCTTTTCCAAGAAAGAGGGCATGGTGAACAGTTGAGTATGATTATGTATTTTTCTACTTGGAATATTATATTATGAAGAGATTTTATTCCCAGTCGTCAAAGGGACCGATTTAGAAATTTGATGTGTAAGCATTTTTTATTATGTTCAGTTAGCCAACATATAATACATCATTAGATGTGTAAGCCAACTATTTTATCAACAACAGAAATCAAACAGCCTTATTAAAAAATTGTTAGAGATGAGACAACACTAATCAGGGAAATACAGATCAAAACCACAGTGAGATACCACCCTATACCCATTAGGATGACTGCTATAAAAACAAGACCAAAAACTAAAATAATAAATGTGAGGATGTGAGAAATTGGAGCCCCTGTGCATTGGTGGTGGGATTGGAGCATGGCACAGATGCCCTGGAAACTGGTATGACAGTTCCTCAAAAAGTATAATATAGTATTACTGCATGAGCAGCTTATTCCACTTCTGGGTATATACCTAAAAGAAGTGAAGGCAGTGACTCAGATAGATATTTGTACATCCACGTTCATAGCAGCATTTTCACAATAGTCAAAATGTGGAAATAATTTAATATCCGGGAGATGGATGGATATACAAAATGTGGTATATATGTAGAGTGAGAAACACTATTCAACCTTACAGGGGGAGATTTTGACAAATGCTGTAACATGGATGAGCAGACATTATGCTAAGTGAAGTAAGGCGGTCAGGAAAGGACAAATATATGATTCCCCTTATATGAAGTTTCTACAATAGAGAGACAGGAAATAGATGCTGGTTGTCAGGGCCCAGCAGAAGGGAGGAATGGGGAGTTCTTGTTTAATGGGCACGGAGTTTTAGTTGGGGAAGGTGAAAAAGTTCTGCACATACATGGTACTGATGATCATGCAATAGTATGAATGTTACTTAATGCCATAGAGTTTTTCAGTTAGAAAAGACTAAAATGGCAAAAGAAACAAAACTGTCAGCATGGAATTTGCCGTCAGCCCATAGTCACAAGCTAGATGCTAAAGATGAGTTATATGTGAATTATCAACACCTCCCCCCCCTCAATATGTATATGACACCATGGTAACAAAGCAGTACTACTTGAGTGAATGTAAACTACCTGAACTAATAAAAAATGTAGTGGAATGGTACTACCAATGGTCTTCACTGTTGGGTCAGGTTCTAGATTTGCCAAGTAGTATATAGGAGCTATTGTACTCCCACTTTTTCTTTCCTTCTTTCTTTCCTTCTTTCTTTCCTTCCTTCCTTCTTTCCTTCCTTCCTTCCTTCTTTTTTGTTGATCCATTTTTTTAATGTTCAGTTAACCAACATATATAGTACATCATTAGTTTTTGACCTAACATTCAATGATTTATTATTTGCATGTAACACCCAGTGCCTATCACCACACATGCCCTCCTTAACACCCATCACCCAGTTACTCTATCTCCCCACCCCCTTCCCTTCTGTAACCCTCAGCTTTTTTCCCCAAGTTTAGAGTCTGTCATGGTTTGTTTCCTTCTCTGATTTCTTCCCATTCAGTTTTCTCTCCCTTGCCCCATGGTCCTCCACACTATTCCTTATGTTCCACATATGAGTGAAACCATATGATAATTTTCCTTCTCTGTCTGACTTATTTTGCTTAGCATAATCCCCTCATTTCATGTTGATGAAAATGATGGGTTGTCTTTCTTTCTTTCTTTCTTTCTTTCTTTCTTTCTTTCTTTCTTTCTTTCTTTCTTTCAAAGATTGTATGTATTTATTTGATAGAGAGAAACACAGCTAGAGAGGGAACAAAAGCAGGGGGAGTGAGAGAGGGAGAAGCAGGCTTCCTGCCGAGCAGGGAGCCCGATGTAGGGCTCAATGCCTCAATGCCGGGACTCCAGGATCGTGACCTGAGGCAAAGGCAGTCCCTTAACCAACTGAGCCACCGAGGCACCCCGGGTGCCATCCATTCTGATGGCTGAGGAATATTCCATTGTATATGTGAACCACATGTTCTTTATCCCTTCATCTACTGAAGGACATCTCAACTCCTTGCACAGTTTGGCTCTTATGGACATTGCTGCTGTGAATATAATCATGTTTATAGTAAAATTTTAGTTGTGATGCTTCTGAATGCTTCTGCTGTTGCAAACTCCAAAGAAAATGTCTGCTGGAACTCAGGATGGTTCTAAGGATGGAAGATGTAGAATGTACAACACCCTGACTAAAAGTACACGTCGCTTTGTGATAGTTCTTGTTAATATTGTTTCCTAAAATTCTACAACATGAAAGTCAACAATACTCGTATCCAAATGATATGTTAAGACCCCTTCTTTGGGGCGCCTGGGTGGCTCAGTTGGTTAAGTGACTGCCTTCAGCTCAGGTCATGATCCCGGAGACCTGGAATTGAGTCCCACATCAGGCTCCCTGCTCGGCGGGAGGCCTGCTTCTCCCTCTCTCACTCCCCTTGCTTGTGTTCCCTCTCTGGCTATGTTTCTCTCTGTCAAATAAATAAAATATTAAAAAAAAAAAAGACCCCTTTTCACGGACAGAAATGGCTAAGAGCTACAGGGGAGATAGGGCATGAATTTATGGAAATACTCTAAATCCTGCTGAGAAATGATCAGGCTGTGATAGCACACAGGAAAACAGCTGGAAAAGTGGCTGCTTCAATCATTGAAAAATTATTTTGGCACAAAAACATGATACTTATGGATGGTGTGTTTTTCCTGATGCCTGAGCTAATGGAGGAAATGAAAAAAAACTTTTAAGACACATTTATTTACATATTTACTCATGGCTTAACTATATATTTAATAAGTGTCCACCCATCCAGTACAATATCTTTATCATTATGGTTACATGACCTTTTCTCACTAGAAAAAGAAAATTTATGTTCAGTACCAGGAAAAGAAAATGTTCTGTTTGCATTTTTGGTACAAGCATGTATTTAAAAGAGATGTACGTAAAAACAGAAACATGTTTTAAATTGTTCACTCCTTAAAAACCAATCGGGACTAGAAAAAATTAAGTGAAAAGTGTCAGTCCAAGGGAGTCCTTTAGTAGAATCAGACCATTGATTAGACCTTAGTTTTTAGGACTTCTCTTTCAAGGCATTTTATAGCTCTATTCAGTCTCTCCTAAGGGCTTAAAGTCATCAGAAAATTTGGAAGCTTGTTAATGATTCACTTAAATCACTGTGTCTCATGCTGCTGTTGCTGCTTCCTTTTTTTTTTTTTTTTTTTTTTTAAGATTTTACTTATTTGACAGAGAGAGGTAGAGCAAGAGAGAGAGCACAAGCAAGGGGAGTGGGAGAGGGAGAAGCAGGCCTCCCGCCGAGCAGGGAGACTGATGCTGCGGGGCTCTATCCCAGAAAAATGGGATCATGACCCAAGCTGAAGGCAGAAGCCCAATGACTGAGCCACCCAGGCGCCCCCTCCTTTTTATTTTTTTTCCTAAATCAACATTAAGAACATTTATTGAACTTACATCCACAAGCATATACTAAGTATTGTGGTTAGCTATAGATTACATGACACTTTCTAAATTTTGTTGCTCTGAATGAGTTAGAGTTGTGCTGGTAGAGAAAATACTGATACCCAGTCTGGCTCTCCAAGAAAAAAGAATACCCCCAGAACAAGGAAACAAAAAGATGCTTCAGTATTGTTTCAAACTGTTTTGTTTTACTAATGTGTACACTGGTCCCAAAATAATAAAATGAGCATAATTGGCCCAATAGAATGCTTATTTGTCATATGCTATGTTGGCAATAGACATAAATATAAATAGTCCCCATGTTCAAATTTGTGATTTTGAGTGCATTTGCAAGGACTAATAAGACCGGTGCACACAGGGCTTGTCCTACAGGCAAATATCTAGTGTTTCTAAGAGAGATAGCAATAAGGGTTGCCTTGACCCTTGCCCTTGTACCCTGCTTTTATGTTTCATAGAATATTCTTGCATTATTGGCTGCTTCAGATTCTGTTAGGAAGTGGTCGCTAGAATGTATATGATGTTACATGAAAAAGGGAACCAGGAAGAAGGCATTGTATGAGGTGGGTCTTGGGGAGGAATAGTGTGCTTGCCCACTTGGGGAAGGAAGTCAGAAGTGGGAAAGCATGGCTGACATTCACAGAGTAGCGATTGGCCTGACACTACCCAAGCCTGGAGGGACTCTAAGGAAACAACCTAGAAAGGTAAGGTTTGATTGATAGAAACACATTTACCTGACACGGTTTGAGATAATTTCGGAGAGCTGTCCACTTTTAATTTTTGCAAAAGTAGTTTGTCCTAGGCTCTTCAGTGTTTGAGCTATGATTATACAAAGCATTCAGGCAGGAATGAACTAGTGAGGATGTCTGAAATTTTCCCTACATTTCAGGTCTTTGTTAGTATGATTTGCTCATTCTTTTCCTGTTGATTTTACTCCATTCTCTATGCTCTGCTTGCTCCTTTACCTACTTTTTTCCACATGGGTGATAAAGCTCTTAGGATTTAGTTTTTCTCCATTCATTCCACTTTCCTACAATAGCAAAAATATTTGTAACCCCATCACTCATATTCTTGCCAAAATGGACTTTTCCGAACTTTCTCTAGAGTTCATGACTGTTCTTTCTCTCTCAGCATTGGTAGTTCTCCAGTTGAGTATCAGTCCATGGTCTGTGCGTGAAGATCAGGCTGATTAATAATTTTTATAATACATTTGCTAGCCTATGATTAATTGTGAAGTTTTTCTGGCTAACTTTTCAAATGCATTTGGCTACTGAGCAAGAAAACATTTCAAAAACTGTAATGTACTTGCAATGATATTTGAAGCTAATTTAAATCATGTTCTGAATGATTCTAGAGTGTCTAAATGTTAATCGATACATTCTTGATTAATGAAACACAGGTGTATGATTTTACTATGACTTTTGCTGACATGTATTTCTTTTTTCTTTTAAAGATTTTATTTATTTATTTGACAGAGAGAGGGATCACAAGTAGGCAAAGAGAGAGGAGGAAGCAGCCTCCTTGCTGAGCAGAGAGTCCCATGCGGGCCTTGATCCCAGGACTCTGAGATCATGACCTGAGCCAAAGGCAGAGGCTTTAACCCACTGAGCCACCCAGGCACCCGGCTTACATGTAATTCTAAACATTTTATTTCAAAAGGAAATAAAATAAATAAATAAATAAATAAATAAATAAATAAATAAATAAATAAAGGCTGGCTTGGGTGTTTCTTTTGCTTTTCATTAGCTTTATATTCAGATAGAAGAGTTTTAAAAGGGCTGTAAATTGCCTATCCCTAGTGTTACTTTCCCGCTTTATCTTATCAGTAGTCAGAATCGGCTGTTGAACAGCCTGTTGGTCAGGTTCAAGTGGTCTGTAGGGGAAGTCGTGCTGTGGAATTTGAGGAAGAAATAAAAAAAATATATATATAATTTTTGCTTTTTGAATGTCAGCAATTACACGTTCAGGCATATGCAAGCCTAATGGTCTGCTTGTCTGTATCATTTTCTCCTGGAATGACAGCTTAACAGTTTTCTTGGTTGGATCGTGTTAAAATCTTTAAAGGCTACATTCACTAAAACATATGTCTGATGTTTGGGCAGCCAAAATCTGTGCAGTCATTTTAACGGAGTAGAACTTCACAATTTGCTCTTACCACAGATATCTTATTGTCAAATCTACATTAAAATATCCTCGGTTTGGAGTCCATTATTTTGTATTTAAATTGTTGTGGGGATGTGTTGAAGTGTACTTTTCCCTATCTCACAAATGGAGCTTGCTCCGAAAGCAGTAAATAACTGCAGTCCATCACAGGAGGTCATACTTAATATAATGAAATTATTTTATAACAGGTTTTTATCTAATTAATTTTTCTTGAGTGTCTACCATTTTCTGAGCATTGTACGAGATATCCCGCATAGATAATACGAAGTGATAGCTCCCCGTAATGACGTCTGAGGAGAAGATGGACAATGGGAAAAAGTCACAGAGTGGCCAGACTAGGCACCAGGCATTGTCTGTGTCCCATCAGAACAGGGGTGTCCGATTAGTCTGTTGTTGGCAAAGTTGCCTTGTGTTCCATATTGAAACGTTGATAGGGAAGGGGATGGCTAACTGAAATAGTGAGAAAGTGAGACTCCAGGAGAGAAATCCCAGGCCGACCAGTGCTAACTGACTTAGCAGCCTGTTTCACTCCTAGCCTTCCAGAGTTCCTTTTAAGTTTTCTTGACAAATCTTCTGGAGCTGTGGTAGGAAACAAAGCCCTTTTGTTTCGCGGTAGGGGATACAGAGAACAGTTATTCACAGTCTTTAATTGGCTTAGCTTTCCCTGGTGCCGTTTGTTTGCCTCTAATTCACTGGTGCTCCATCTGCCCGAGGCCAGGATCCTGGAGCAGGTCTTAGTGGCAAGAACCTGAAGAAGCAGATACTGGAAAATCCAGCCTTATGTGATCTTTCCTGGCTCTGATAGGTTCAGCTTTTCATATTGAAAAGTTGTTTAAACCCTCTTAAATTTTTTTTTCCTCAAGTGGTGAAATAGGTTTATCTCCAAAGAAAACTTGAAACTTAAAAAAATTTCTTCTGAAGAAAATGAATTCTAAAGTATTATTAATATTTATACCTTTAGTTATTTTAAAAAGGTTAACAGCTATCCTTGTTAAAAGGAACCATGTGAATTTTTACTGAATACCTCAAAATGCTGAATTTGGCTAGCAACATAACCATGCAGTTGTGTATCATTGTGCCTAAATGTGTGAAAATTAAATGCCTGTTGAAGCTGACCAAAAACACATAATATAATCAGAGCATCTAATTGAAAACAAAGAAAAGAGTAAAACTGTCTCTAATTTTCTAGATTTGTGATGATCTCATTATGATAATATTAACAAAGCATTATTAATTTCCAAAAGAGTATAGGAAAGAAAAAGTTATAAGAAATTCTAGTAAAATTATGAATAATAAAAAAGCATATACCAAGTTGAATTTAATTATATCTTATGAAATTGTTGAACTGTATTTACAGAGTCAGTCATTAATGATATATGCTAATTCTTTGATGATATGACTTGGAAAATATCCCTGTTGCTTCTTAATTTCAGCATTCTTCAGAATTTTGTTGTAATTTTATCTTACACATTTTAATACTTTTCAGATATCAAAGTTGACTTTAAGAAGCAAAAATGAAACTTAGGTGCTTTCCAAATTAAATTCAGTCATCAGTCTGAACTGCTCAGCTCATAGCCCAGCACATAGCAACTTACGGGACAGCCAGTTGCTGATAATGATCATTAGTTCTGACTCCTCTCTTCCTGCCCCACACTCTCTCACTGGTTTGTATACCATAATAATTTCCAGAAACTCACAGTGTTATTACTTTTCATCGTGTCTGTGCTTTAGCTATTGGTGTTTTGGAAATTTCTGGAATTTCTTCTGTAACTGTCAACATAGCTCCTGATCCAAGAACACACAGGTACATAACACACATACAGAGGTGTTGAAGAGCTTCATGTTCACTGATGCTAATAGCTTATTGGCCATGTTGTCTAGGATCCAGCAGTTTCAGGGCCAGGGTTGAGCTGGTCATCATCCTGCTGTGGAGCACAGTCTCCAGAGATTGGCAGGGGCAGGCTGAATCCCTGTGTTCTTAGTGTGCCTGTTTGCTGCAGGAGCTTGGGAACTTAGGCTTCTCTTGTACGGGAAGTTATTCCTAAAGTACCATTAAAACAAATGAACAAAAACCTTGTTTGGGTGTTTGAGGAGATTATGACTACAACACAATGTGTATTTGTTACTTTCAGCATTAATTCAAGGGCTTTACTTTTACTTAATAATGACTTATTGGGAATTCTTGCAATAATATAAAAATACTTTTTACATAGTCTTTTCCCAACAATTCCTTCACTGTCCATCCTTAGGAGAAACAAATTTTAGTAGTTTGGAATGAATCCCTTCAGACCATTTACACATGTTGGCTCAGGACATACAGCTATGTATATTAGTGTCCCCACGGCTGTGGTGGGTTGGTTTTTGTTTCTTGGTTTGTTTTTGTTTTTGTAAAAATGAGATTATGTTGTTCTGCAGTTTGCTTGTTTTATCAGTTCATTTACCATAGGCATCTTTCCTTGTCCTCAGTCTTTTTTATGACTGCATAATATCCAACTGTACTGCTATTCTCAGTTTATCGGCCTTTCTCCTGCTGAAGGACACTCGAGAGGTCTCTGGATTTCATCATGTTGCATGAACTCCAAGGGTTGGAAGCTTTTCTCCTGGCTACATCTGTGCTTTGTTTCCTACTATATTCTGCAGGCTATAGGAAGCCAGGCTCTCTGCCCTGGTTGCTTATTGGCCCCCAGGGATCATTCTGAAGGTTGTCATTTGATCTTGGATAGGACTCAGCTCAAATAAAAAATACCAGTTCTGTTGTATGGAGGTTTAAGGTAATAGTAGCATTTTTGTAGAAGTTTCTCATTTCTACCTCCCCGCGATTTAAGATGCATCCTCTAACTGGGATGGATTTTTAGCTACGTTATCCTTGGAAACTTATACATTGGCAGAATTTTGGGTTTCAGAGCGATAAGAAAGGTTTAGTTGTCAAATCTGTTTCTTTTTTTTTTTTTAACTGGTAGTCTTTTAGGTCACGCTTTCTTTTAGAGAGTCCTTTGAGAATGCATTTGGGTTTTTTTGGTGATTGTGAACTATTTTTGTCTCTGTATATTTCTAACCAGGTGCATTAAAATTTAATTTGTGATTTTCATAAATGGTGTAATTAATCACAGTCCTAAAATACAAATACCAGTAGAGCAAGGTTTGCATTTCGCTGGGGGTGGGGATGGTATTCATTAAAGTGTTCATAAAATTTTATGTTCTTAAGTCACTGTGTACTCTATAGATACAATAACTTATTTTTACCATGGCTACTGGCCATATCTTGGAGTTTAACATCTGCTCCTTTTAAGATTTTAAACCTGAATTTCTTAGAATGAAGACAGTCATTTAATTTATATGCATATATTTGCTTGGAAGGTCTTATATTCACAAAAATATTAATGTGTAATTTCAGAAAGGTGATATCAAATTATTAGGGAGCAGAGACATTACCCCAGCTCTTTGGTAACATGTTAACTATTCAACATATCTGAAGCAGTAACTTGCTGTTGATTTTAATATTTTTTGCCTTCCAACACAGCTGGCATCCTGCTATGATATCTAAGCTATTCTTTTTGATTTATTATTGTACAGAGTATATCACGCTGGGTGAACAATCACCCTGAGCCAGTAGTGAGAGTATACCTCTTTGTTTGTGATGTTTTCTATGTTAAAATGGAGTTGTGGTGGTTAACCAGATTTTAGTGCACATGAACAAAGATGCCTGTAACCCTTGCACTTTTGCAGTGCTTTCTTCCTGCTAGGTTTACTTGAATATCTAGTAGCTTGAGCTTTTCCTGCGTTACAGCTCTTACATGCTAGTTTCATGTGTTCCTTCACCACAAAACAGTATCCCAAGGCTGTTTGTTTATATGCAAATACACCCAAAAGTGAACCCAAAAAAGCGCTTTCATTCTTAAGGTAATATGAAGAAAAAATGATTTTAAGATTAAAAATGTGAAATACAGCAATTTAGTTTGTAAGCACAGAAGTATTTTGTAGTGGAATGGCTTTTAATGACACAATTACAAATCTAATTTTTCTTTTGTAGTAGGATTGTAAACTATATTGAAAAATTTTATAACAGTGCAAATATAAAATAACTGCAGTGAGAATTACAACTTATTTGGCATAAAACTGTATCACTAATTTTTAATTATTAGATTGAAATACTTTGTTTTTATTCCCTAATCAAAACTACCATCATATACTTGAAAATATGTATTCTCCTCAACATCAGATTTTCCTTTTTCTCTTTCAGTCTGTGATCAAAACAGGGCGACTGCTAATCAGTCATGAGGCTCCCTTGACAGGAGGCTTTGCATCGGAGATCAGCTCTACAGTTCAGGTAGAGTAACTTTTTGGCACTGGTTTTAACATTTGTGCAATTGCACTTGTCTATTTCAAGGAAAAAGGTTACTTACCACAATATATGAAAGTGTGCACTTTTTGGAAAGGCACGTTTTCCATTTGACTCCACTGTCCTTCAGTTAATGGTCTAATTACATCTTCTAGAAAAGAAATCTTGAAGCAATAAAAGCTGAAAATTCCTTTATAGGAAGAAGAAAGTTTGCAATGAGTTTACAAAACTGATGTTAGTTATGTTTGCTAGGAGAACAGGAAATGAAAACTTTTAAATAAATCTGAATGTGCTATTTCTATTTTGATAAAAAAACTTATGCAATATGTTGATATTAGATTTTCACAGCCTTCACCTTAAAAAAATGCATCTGTTGAAAGTCAACAATATGAATTCAATAATTTCGAAATAATAATCAAATTATATTATGCTATTGACCATGCTTTTGAAATGATTTAAAACTTTTTTTTAAAAAAGTATTCAGTAGAAACTGCTGTAAGTGAAAAAAATTCCACATTCTGCTTAATGAAAGATTTTTATTTAAAACTTTTGTTTGTATTTTTATCACAGATAGGAATAAGATGATTTAAATGAGTTCATTTTTCCTAATTTTTTAAATAAAACATTCATTAACTATTTTAAATGTAAAGTATGTACATTTTAAATTCAGAATGCCTTTGCAATTTGCAAACATTTTACTTCTCTTTACTGTTGTTAAGATCATTCTGTTGTTAAGATACATGTTAAGTTGAGAATTCCTTCAAGAGTATGGGTTTAAAAATTTGATATAAGATATGATATGTCAATAATGATAGGTTTTTATAAGTTAAACTTTTAATCATTAAACAATGATTTCTACCATTAAAGTATCTTTAAGTGCAAATTGATAGCATTGAAAATATTTTAAAATTAGGTGAAGCAGGTTTAAACATAAAGCTAGATCGATGAAATTCATAAGTTATAGTAAAAAGATTTTGTTGTTATTTTTATACATTAACAGTCACTAACAAAATTAACTGAAGCAACATATTTGAGTTTTGTAGATTTTTAAATTTTTTTATGTAAATTAAAATTTGAAGCATACTACTTCTCATTATATAATGTGAGTGCGTGGTATTTATTATGCATTTTATTCATTGAGTAGCATAATGTTCTAACTTTGTTAAAAAAAAATGGGGGTAATGAAAACAAATCACTCTAACATCAAGATACTATTTCAAGTCAGAGGCAAAACTAGAAAAAGAAACTGGAATTTTCTGACTCCTCGTTAATATGTAGTCCACTAAATCATTTAAATGATAGTGACTTAGGAAGAGAACTTTGATCTGATAGCCTTATTCATTCTGCTCACTGAATGCCATTTTGCTATCTCAAAAAATTTCATTTGCATTTAAATGTAAAAAGAAAACAAGTAGTACATAGAATTAGAAATTATAACTCCTCCTCCTGTGAAGTCCTCTTTCTCTAAGTGTGCTTATGCTGGATCTCCTTAAATTAATAGTAAGCTGCAGTAGAGTGTGACATATTTTTCAGACGGGAAAAGACTTAGAAAGATCATCTAATTTAGTGCCTGTTGGTCTTGAATACTACGTGGACTTGGGTTAACAGAAAAATATCAGGCTTCAAGAATACATTTCTGAATTTCAGTTTGAGGAACACCCTATTAGAGTTAAACATAGTCATTACAAAAAACTCACACGAACAAGATCATAACCAGCTGTGTTAAAATCAGATCCTGAGATTATGTGATAATGATTGGGGGTAAAAGTTGTGAACGAAATTATCTGAAATATAATTATATTTATATTGTAACATGAAGATCCCTTGTAACCCTCTCCGACTCCCAGGAATATGCCCATAAGTATCTGCAGACTACATGTAGCCTGAGAGATTGTGACCTAATCTGACCCTATTCCTTTCACACACTAGAGGTGTTGTCCAGAGAGTGTTGGACTCACCCAGTTTAAAAGGACAGTGGAAGATCTGGAGCTAGGACAGGAGTCTTGAGTAAATGAGTTTGTTCATATGCGTTCTTTTGTTCAAAGTGCCCCAGAGCCCCAAGAGGAAGATAGAAGTTTTAAATTTATTATAAAATGTTCTGCGTTCCATGTTAAAAATCATTCAACCAACTAACTATAAAAAGAATTAATGCAATAATGTAGAAGGATCTGCATTTGATGTTTTTGGGGATTAGTATTTGGATTTATTAGGATGAGGATGAATTTGAAAAAACAGGTGTTTCTGCTTAAGTAAAATACAGAAAATGGATTTTAATAAAATCAACACAGTATCCCCAAATGTTTGCCTCTTGTGGCTTTTATGTATTGATAAGGTGTGGAGGGAAGATACCTTGAGAGAATTTTTTCCCTTTTTCAGTAATAATGTTTGTGCATAATTCAGAGTAATTTGAAGAATAAAGTCTGCCTTTCAGTAATTATTTCATGCACATATTCAACTAAATGCAGTGTCCTGTATTGAGCATCTTTTTTATGGAAGGCTTCACTCCCTGTTACAAGTGAAACCTCTGCCGCATTACCAGCACCTTGGATTGTTTAAACTGAAATTACTTAGGTGTGAGATGCAGTTGCTTTCACCACTTGGAATGATTCATACTTCTATATTTCTCCTTGTTGTATGAACTACACTGTAAGGTTAAAAAAAAAAGATAAAATGGGGTTAAATTATTGAAAGCCAATTTTCTGGGACAGCGGGGAAAAGAACACAGACAACTTGTCATTGTTTGGAAAACAAGTTTGAAATTACGGATGAGAATGGTCTATATTTTTTGATTGAAATTTATTCTTATTATTGTATTAGTGAATGTAAATTTTATGTAAAAATGAGCACACACCCAGAAATCTGCTTCAGAAGCACTATTTTGTGGAAGATATCTGGTAGTTCTTCAGAAGGCCATGGTTAATCTTATAAAAAATTGCTCTTAATATCACAATATTTTAAGAGAATGATGATTTACAATACAACTATTGTTTTTAAATACATTTGAATATGAGAGCACCATTTTCAGTGTCCCTGAAATTTTAAATTATTACCCTATTAAACATAAAAAATACTGAAGACAATAAGGCACTATACAGAGTATTCTTAAAGTTTATAGTAGGTATTTTTAGATAGAAAAATGATATCATACTAAAAAAGATCGAATATCAGCAGAACATTTTTCTACGGTATAGGAAGTATTGCTGGCATTATTATTAAGTTGTTTCCTTTTTTAGTTGTACAGATAAAATATGAAAAGAATGAATATGAGATGTATTCATACTTTATTTACATAACTTTTCAATTTATGGCAGATGGCTCTTCCATCATACAACGAATTCATTGTCCACATCTTGTTTGTTCATTCCCGTTGTCTCTTTTCCTAAAGTCATTTGTTTTATTAAAAAAAGTACTCATGGTTAACAGTGTTGGTTTGAAGTCATGTTAAACTCACAGAAGTGATTAAACATAGCATTTTTAAAACGGATTTGTCAATAGCTTCTTCATGAAATGTATATGAATGCTTACAGAAATCAAAACCAATGCATCCAGTCTAAGAACTGCTTTGCATTCCTATTGGATTGAATTTAGAAGTTAACTGGGAGGCAGAACAAACCAAGGTCTGGTGTACTTGGCCCCCCACCCCTGGGGAAGATTTCTTGGTCGGTCATCCAAAGATTCACTGTCTCTTCTCATCTAATTTTACATTCCCATCTGTTCTCACTTTGGGGGTGAGGGAACTTTCTCCTTCTTTCATTTGACACACACTGAAAGTTGGAGATATGCTGCTTTTAGGGATTTATACATTCCATTGTGCACCCTGATTTGTAGAAAAGTGCAAAGACAACAGAGCTTAGATAATTCATTTACCTCATTGTGTAGTTCGAGCAAAGATTTCTTTGCTTCAGAAAATTCTATAAATTATAATGTTTGTATTCCTCAACTTTATGTAACACAGGTTAAAAAAATCATTACTGTGCAAAAAGAAATGTGTGAACCTCATCCATTTTAATAGTCCTCTAATTAATTTATATTATATGCTCTAGAATGCAGTGTTCAAAATAGGCATGATTTATTTGAATATTAAGGCCAAGAGATGTATGGTATCTAGCAGCTTTAAATAGTATAATTTCTTTAAACTTGGAGAAACCAACCTTTATTATTAATTTCAAGCACATTCCCATAATGATGAAATAAATCTTGACTCTGATAGGCTTGTGATTAAAAAAATGTTGCTTTTGTTTTTTTTCTCTCTGGATTCAATGCTTAATAAGAGTGCCAAAAATTTTAGGGATTGGGGTTGGCTTAAAGGTTTGAATTTTTTTTTTTTTTTTTTTTAACACATGGAAGCAATAAATCTGCAATAAAGAGTCCAATTGGAGAGGATGGTAAGTTTCCATACCATTGTTCCATCCTTTCTGTGCGGTCTCTTTTCCTAGAATAAGAACTCAGAAATTGTGCATACTAACATATATTTTTAAGGTAACCGTATTCTAATACTTTGAGAGGATTCTTATAGGGTTTACACAAATCACTGTGTAAACGGAAACTTTCATAATTTTCAAGTAAAAGAATTTTGCTTTTCTTACCATTTCATTTAGAAAGGATTCTACAGAAGGATTTTTTTTTTTAGATAAATTTCTTATTCCTACCAAATTTACCAACACTGCTAAAAAACAGCCTGAAGAAGAGGGAGAAACTCCTACATGGTCTTGAGTTTTTGTCATTGCGGAAAATGTTTAATTAAAATTATGATGTTGTAAGGTAAGAATCATCAGAGAAAGCTATCAGAGTAGTAATTTGATGAATAGTTTACTGCAATACTATAATCATAATTTTTTTAAAAAGATTTTATTTATTTATTTGACAGAGAAAGATCATAAGTAGGCAGAGAGAGAGAGAGAGGAGGAAGCAGGCTCCCTGCTGAGCAGAGAGCCAGAAGTGGCCTCGATCCCAGGACCCTGAGATCATGACCTGAGCTGAAGGCAGAGGCTTTAACCCACTGAGCCACCCAGGTGCCCTATAATCGTAATTTTTTTAGCCAATGATGAAAGGCATTTGGCAACAAAGACGTAACAAGCAGGGGAAGTGTACTTCTATATGAAAATCTATTTAGATGGAGCCAGCGCATTAGAAAAACTGTTGAACATAGAGTGTTCAGGTAGAAGATGAATTCTTTTTGAATGGTATTTTGCCTGAAGCCTGTTTAGTGTTCGTCCAGTGGTTTCTATGGCCATAAATAGGAACCAAAGATGAAGTCCTCCCAGCAGTACATCATGGCTGGGGCTGTTACACTACTGTTTGCAGTTGGTACTTACATCCAGGTTAACTCTGCTGGCCCTTGTCCTTGCCCTGATCATGCCACTGGCTCTTTCTCCTTTGCTCTGTCGTGTAAATGTGGCCAAGGTGCCACCTGCAGCCCTCGCCTCCCCCATTCTTTCTTGGGCGGTCCCAACCATTTGCACGGCTGGTCTTAAAACTTTTAGATTCAAACCTTCAGGACTTACTCTGCCTATGGAACATTAGACGGAAAATTTCAACTTCCTGCTAGTTTTGGTAGTGATAAGAAATCTGTATTAGAAAATGGTTAATATGAAAGGATTCTTCACACGAGACTGTGAGAAAAGGTAGACATTAGCACATGGACATCCGCCAGCTTCTGGAAATTAGCTTGTCTCAAAATGAACTCTATTTTTCCTCAACTCTTTCTGACCTTTTTTTTTTTAATTAAAAAAATATTTAAAGACTATTTGTCAGAGGAAGAGAGAGCACAAGCAGCGAGAGGCAGGCAGAGGGAGATGCAGACTCCCCACTGAGCAGGGAGCCTGATGCAGGGCTGGATCCCAGGACAACAGGATCATGACCTGAGCCAGAGGCACATGCTTAACCCACTGAACCACCCAGGCATCCCTTTCTGGACCTTTTAAATCATCTCCCTGCTTTTCTCCACTCCTCCCCCTTTCGCATCTTACCAAATTACTATTCACTATTTCCTTAAAATGATCAAATTTTGTCCATCCTCTGCTTGAATACCTCCAATAGGTCTTCTTGGGCTATAGAAATAAGATCTTTATGTTGGCATTAAAGATCTGCTCAAACCAGTGTTTCCGGTATTATTTCTCACATCTTTTTTATGACTCCATTGTGCTGTCCTACTGGGGCATTTCTTGAATGATAATTAATTTGTGCAATCAAACTTTACTGAGTGCTCTGGGCACAGCATCAGTTTGGGCATTTCATTCACTAAATGGAGCTCTTGTTTTGATGACACAAATTTAGTAGCAAAAATAGATGCTAAACAGATAATATACAATGGTATATGCTTGAATAGGGAAATAATCTGAAGACTGTGGGATTATAAAATCAACTTGAATACCCAACCCATAGGTCAGCTGAGTTAACTTTTGAAGGATGTGTTTGACCCTGAAGTGAAGAGGGGTGGTGATTCTAGGCGGAAGGACTCAGGAGGCAGCAAAAAGAATTGATTTTCTAGTGATTTCAGGGATTTGGTTATGGTTGAAGAGTAGTAGATGAGACTGTAGCACCAGGTAAGGATCAATAAGTTGGTAAGGTTTAGACCATAAAGAATCTGTTTTGTGTGAGGAAAAAGATATGACAGATCAGAGCCATCACATATCGATAATAAATGTCAGTTCTCCCATATAATGTATTTAAAATACCCCTCATAAATTTCCCGGCAGATCGGAAGTATAGCTCTTCCTCAACTTTTGGTGTTTGGTCCCAATAAATCTATCATAAGGTGAAAATATTGTAACTCAAAAATGCACTTAATACACTTCACCTACCAAGCATCATAGCTTAATCTAGCCTACTTTAAATGTGCTCAGAACACTTATATTAGCGTGCATTTGGGCAGAATCATCTAACACAAAGTTTATTTTGTAGTAAAGTGCTGAATATCTCGTGTAATTTGTTGAATACTGTGCTGAAAGTGCAAAACAGAAGAACCGTATGTGTATGTGTATGGGTTGTTCACCCTCGTGATTCCTGGCTGACCGCGAGTTGCGGCTCACAGCCCTGCCCAGCATCATGAGAGAGAGTATTGTACCTCTAGCCTGGGAAAAGATCACAATTCAGAATTCGAAGTTAAGTTTCCACTGAATGCCTGTCGCTTTCACAGCATCATAAAATCAAAAAATCACAAATTGAACCATGGTAAATCAGGGACCATCCGTAGTAGGAAAACAATAGTCACAATTATTTTCATTTTTAAGGCAAAAGGGTATAATTAAAAGGATTTTCGGCAGGAAATTAACTTAGAATTATTTGTAATTTAGGAAAAAAACTCTTTGGCACTTGTGTTGAGGATACATCCTGAGTGGTGAGGCAGGAAGTTACAGAGATTAACAAAGAAGCTATCTGAGTAATTTAAATGAGAGATAAATGAGGGGGTCTTCTAAGTCAAGGGATGAGTGGTAGTATAGAGAAAGGTGAATGTTAAAGGAGTGAGAATTTGAAAGATGGACTTGCTGACTCTTGAGGCAGGAGTTGTGCAGGAACTGGAGTGGATGACAGAGAGGCAGGCTGGAATTAAGAATAAGGCTTACCGGGTACCTGGGTGGCTCAGTGGGTTAAATCTTCTGCCTTTGGCTCAGGTCATGATCTCAGGGTCCTGGGATCGAGGCCTGCATGGGGCTCTCTGCTCAGCAGGGAGCCTGCTTCCTCCTCTCTCTGCCTGCCTCTCTGCCTGCTTGTGATCTCTCTCTTTGTGTCAAATAAATAAATAAAAATCTTTAAAAAAGAAAAAGAATAAGGCTTACCTTGGTTTCTAGGTTGGGTGATTTTAGAAATGGAGATGCAATTTCACTGAGCTGAGGAACATTATTAGAAAGCAAGTCCATGTACATCTTTTGTGGAAGATGATGAATTCATTTTGACTTGTAGAATTTGAGGTGAGGATGAAAATGTGTGTCTGCAGCTCAGAAGAGAATCAAAGGTCTAGGAAAAGTTAAGCATTCATCATCTTATGGGGATGGCTGATGTTAGGGGTATCGGTATGATCACAAAAGAAAAGGCTAGTCTTAAGAGGGAAGTTTCTAAAGAAGAAGGCGCCAGGGATATCAACATTTAAGAGACAGAGAGGAAGAAGAGCTGTAAGAAGTGTGAGATGGAGTGACCAGAGAGAAAGAAGTGAGTGGGAGAAAGCCATTACCAAAGACAAGTAGGGAAAATTTCACCATAGAGTATGTGGCCAACATTATTAAAGGCTTCCAGAATTTAAGTCAGATAGAGACTGATGATTTTAACTGGAAGACATTGGTAACTTTGATGAATGTAGGGTTCTGGCCAGGATGGAGGCCATATTATATTTGGGCTGGCAAGTGAATGAGTGAAGACTTAAAACAAGAAAACATGGCTTCAAGAAATATGGCTTTTAAGAAAAGGAGAAGAATAAAGTAGGAATCAGTCTCTAAAGGCTGTTCACTCAACATGGAATATCATTTTCTCCTCTTGAATCTCTCTCCCTCACTGCCTCTTCATCCTTGTCCTCTCACTTACCCCTCCAACCACCTAGTGTTGAGTTTTAAAAATGTCTCAAACCTGCCCTTTGCTTTCCATTTTTCAAATAAACTCTAAATGGACTTAACAAGAAAGAAAACCACATAATCTAAAAGAAAAATGTAGAAAATAACTGATATTAAGATAGGTAAGAAATTTTTTTTAAGATTTATTTATTTGAGGGGGTGAAGGGCAGAGAGGGGAGGAAGAATCTCAAGTAGACTCTGTACTGAGTGTGGAGCCTGAGTGGGGGCTTGATCTCACGACCCTGGGATCATGATCCGAGCCAAGATCACGATTTGGTTGCTTAACCTACTGACCTACTGAGGTGCCCCCAGCGAGGTAAGAAATTTTTGATCAGAAATGTAAAAAGCAACAGGATCCCGATTGTCATAGATTAATATATTTGCATAGAGTGAAAAATATTTGTGTGACAATAACAAGCACAATTAAAAAGAGAGGGACAACAGGGTCAGTGTTGAGGCACATGGCAAAAGATAATATTGTGTTAAGCATTCTTAAATACCAATAAGGAAACTAATAGTACCTTTATTTAGAAGGTCAGAGACAGATTATTTTTTTAGAACTACTAATGACTAGTAAACATGAAAATATATGACACTTATGGCTAAAAATGTAAATTTCAAAAATGAGATACCTATCATTTCTTTTTTTTTCTTTTTAATTTATTTGACAGAGAGAGAGAGAGAGATCACAAGTAGGCAGAGAGGCAGGCAGAGAGAGAGGAGGAAGCAGGCTCCCCGCTGAGCAGAGAGCCTGATGCAGGCCTCGATCCCAGGACCCTGAGATCATGACCTGAGCCGAAGGCAGAGGCTTAACCCACTGAGCCACCCAGGCGCCCAAGATACCTATCACTTTTTACTCATAAGAGTGGTACTGCTTAAAAATAAATCAGATTTAATGTTGAAATGGTGCAAGGTGATCGATCTTTCTAGGAAATCACTTTGGGAATGAGGGTTGAGACTCATCAAATTGTGCATTTCCTCTGACTCAGGAATTCTAGTAATCCTCACTTTGGAGTTCCACACGAAAATATGGAAGGACATTTTTCTCAGTGCCAATCATTGGATAGGAAAATATTGGAAATAATGCTAATGACAACAGGAATATAGTTGAATAAGTTATGGTTTATCCATATGATGAATGTTACAGATTTATGAAAATCATTAATAGTTGATAGCATTGTAATATTTATGAAACACTCACTGTGCAAGCCCACAGGTGTTTTACTTGCCCAGTTTTGTGGAAAGAAAAAAACCCATATGTATATCCAGATAGGAAAAAACTTACAAAATATGATGTTTTTGGATTTGTATTTTCTTCCTAATAATGTATTTTTTATGTACAGAAGCATTTGTAATAATTAAAAGCTTTTTGTAGTCAGTTTTATCTCATACATGTCTTGGTAAATCTTCCAGTTCTTGCTAAACTGTTTTATATAAGAAAACCCATTTTACTCATAAAGTGGATTTTTACAATCTCATAGTACTTTACTTTGACATGGTTCCTTAATCATGTACATTTGAGTTTGGGGAATTACTGTTCTTAGTGATAGTAGCTACCTACTCAGATTTGTGACATGAAATGGATTTAAAACCAGTAAACCCTACATGCAGATTCCATTATTCTGCGGTTTAGTTCCATCCTTCACAGGCATGCTCTCATTATAAGAGTGAAAGCAACATTATATTGGGTTATTCAGATTATTTAATCTTCCTGTGTTAATTGGTCAGCGATACTGAGATTCACATTGGATCCGCCCCGCTTATTTTTTCTCTCTCCTTTTGGTATTAGCTTTTCGAAAGATTGTCATTCTTTTTGAAATCCTTTTGGATGTAATCCAGTCAGAAGAAAGATCATCCACATTCCATCTTTCTGGGTAATGATAAAGTGCTCCAGTTTCTCTCACATAATTGTTGATATTTTTCTTGTCAGAAGTGGTCCCCTTTGAATTCAAAGGCACATTCATTATGTACCTCCATCCTTTCTCCCTTTCTTTGTAACCTCTAGTCAGCATTTTGTTGTCTCCTCTTTGGTGATGTCCCCAAACACTCCTGTCTATCCCACTTAAGACTGATCTGCCAGTTGGATGGGAAAAATTCACTGTTGGAATGTTTGAAGTGAAAGGTTATGTTATAAACATGTAGTCTTTCATTGTTAGTTATTATTTAAGGAGTATGTAGATACCCCAATAACCTCAGTTTTGAACTAGCACCTCCTCAGAAAGGCTCTCCCAGATGTCCCATCTGCAGTAGCTGTCGACCCCAGATAAAGTTTTCCCCCATCACATTACTCCATCTTACTGTCCTACTAGCCTTTGAACTGTCTGTAGGTATCTTGTTTATTTATTCTGTGTCCCTCTTGCCTCAGTAAAAGGCAAGCTTCAGGAGCTTAAGGACCACGTTTGGCTTGTTCATGTCTGTAAGCCCATTGGCTAGAACCCTGCCCAGCACTAAGCAGACATTCATTTAAATGAATTGTTTGTGCCCAAGCATCGCTGCTGTTAGTAATTTCTTTGAAGAAGAATCATATCTTGTTGTTTTGTGTTCTATATAGAAATTGCTAGTCACAAAAACTGCTAGATTGGACTATGGCCCCTTGTATACACTACCCCAATTTTTTGACCACCCCCACTCAAAAGTTTTGTTTTGTGTTTATGAGTTAACTTCCAAAATGAGTACTGATATCCTGTGCTGTTGTCCTTCACATTGCTACTTAGTGTTGTTTTGACAAAGTTATTTCTTGTGACTAACCTGGAGATGCTTTTTTTTTCGCCTCCTAATTCTCTAGTGAGGCTCAAAAAGACATTTGATTTTTTTTTCTAAAGATTATTTATTTGAGAGAGAGCGAGAGAGAGTGAGCATGGGGAAAAGGGGCAGAAGGAGAGGGAGAGAGTCTTAAGTAGACTCCAATGCGGGACTCGATTCCAGGACCCTGAGATGATGACCTGAGATTAAACCAAGAGTCGGACGTTTAACTGACTGCAACACCCAGGATACTTCCTTTTACATAGTTACCAGTGAAGGTTCATAGAATGAATAGACATTTAAGGAGTAAAATAAGTTCTTTAAAGAAAAGCATTACTTTCTTTTAAAAGTGACAGTGATTTTTATGATTTGGTACCTTTAAATTATACTTCAGCACCTAACAAGTTGTAGTTTACTTTCAGACCAATTTTTGAAGGTCTGGTTATAGCCTCCAAATTACAACTGATTGAAAATATTTCATTTCCTTACTTGGCATGAAATAGTTTTCCTTCTTTTAAAATATGTGTATTTAGGGGGTGCTTAGCTGGTTGAGTCAGTTAAGCGTCTGCCTTTGGCTCAGGTCATGATCTCAGGGTCCTGGGATCAAGCTCCGTGTAGGGCTTCCTGCTCAGTGGGGGATCTGCTTCTGCCTCTGCCTCCCCTCCTCCTCGCCACTTGTGATCTCTCTCTCTCAAAAAAATAAATTTTAAAAAATCTTTAAAAAATAAAATATGTATATATTTTTAATATATAATCTTAAGATTTTTTTCAAACTACAATAAAATTATTTAAAATTTTCTGAGTAAGAGACAGCAGAGTGTCTATCCATGGCTTGGCTCCCCTGTAACGTTATAGGCAAATACGGAGAAGCGGATGAAATTCATCAAGAAATTTTAGGTGTGTTTTGTCAGCATTGTATTCACCATCAGTTAGGGGTTGGGTTCGCCTCTGGGAGACAGAACTAAAATTCTCAGCTACTTTGTCATGCTGCTGGATGGGCAGTAATGTTGCTGTCATTGAAAGCTCATTTTATTTTGGTAATTTAGTGTAATTAAATTTACAGCTCAAATTAGTTTATGCTTTGTTACAAGGGCCATCGCCTTGTTTGGTGAATGAGTTCACAGCTCACCAAAACATGTTTGTGTTTAAAATAGAGATCACTGCTAATGAATTTCCTGCCCAGTTTGAATATAAACACTTGTGGAAATTGACAAGTTAAAATCAGCACTTATTCAAAAACAAGCAGTTAAAAATGAAAGTTATAAATCATCTAGCTTATAACTGTTCTGATTTTTTAAATCCATCAATATTAATGAAAGTGTTAAAGAGGTTTCAATTTGCAGAAGGTCTGAAAATTTGCATTTGATTGGGAAAATGTTGAATGTTTGATTATTTTCTTTCAAGTTATGTCAAAGAAGGCACTATATTTCTTGATCCGTTTGAGGAAACATACTTTTCTGTTTTAATCCTTTAAAGGACCATATAATTATTTTGTTATTTAGGGTAGTTTTATATTGCAGATGGTGCCAAGAATTTTTCTTTATCAGAATTATTAGGGGAGAGGTATAATTCATGACTATTCTCTTAAGAGGATCTAAATATTTATGCTCTAAGAAGTGCCTTGAGATGACTAGTATTTCAAAATACATTATATCATCTACAAGTATAATTGTATCATTGTTTACAGCAAGTACTGATTATTTTCTTTCTTTTGCTAGGATTTGTTTACCCTCTTAATAAGTACATTTCTGCATTTTTTTCCTGTATCGATTTTATATTCCCAGTTTAGACTACACAGGGTATAATATATTCTCCATTTGTGTATTTTTTTAAGACTTTATTTTTAAGTAATATTTGCACCCAAAGTGAGACTCAAACTCCTGACCTCCATGTCAACAGTGACATGCTCCACCGACTTAGCCAGCCAAGTGCCCCTCCCCCCATGCCTATGTTTTAAGTGATTTCTGCACCAGTCAGATAGAATCTTGGTTTTCCCTGAGATGGCTTGTGTTTTCAAATTTTCTATCACCATTTTTCTTCTTTAATCTATTCCTTTTAAAATACCAGTGGTTAACTCTGTATGTGCAGTTAAGAAGTTGAAACTTTGTCTTACCTTTTGCACTCATTACTGAAGAATCCTGGGGCTTTGCGTCCTGACAATGAAGTTATACTCTACTTTCCTAACCATGGACTTTTTTGGGCATCAGTTTCTACCTAAGAGTGCATAGCAGACCAAATTGAATGTATTTTGTGACTAATATTCTAACATCACATGATCCTATATTTTATTAAAACCAGCTTTCCTATGGCAGTTTCAAAAACGTAGTTCAGGTACATTAAAATAATGAAGCATTATACACATATTGATAAAATACCCTTTTCATTTGAAGGAATGTTTTATTATGTATGCAGCTATCCGTTTACCTAATGAATACAGTACCCATTTTAATAAAAACCCATGTATTTCATAAAACTAGGACCTTGCCTAACCTATATTTATAGTCAGGGAGCTTCAGTGGTGTAGGTGAAGCGAATGTTCTGGTTAGCGAGCATGCGACTGGGATTCCTTTCCTTAGCCTGCCAGAGACCAACAGTACCTTTTTTTCTCCCTTCTCTCTTGCCATTTTGCCTCCCTCCCTTTCTTTACCCTTTGCCTTTCTTGCTAGCCTCAGCAAACATACAAATCTTTGCAGCAAAACTGTAATTCTTCTTTTACCATGGACATGCTAGCATTATTCTGGGTAGTTATGCCTATGAAAGCCTCCATTCTAGTAGGCAAAAATTAGAAGTGCCCTGTAATATTGGATGAAGGTAGAGGAATGAGGTTAGATGGAGGCAGATATTTTCTTTTTCACACAGTTGATCAAAGGTGATATTTAAAAAACTTACAGAATTAATACTATTTGTGGCACTTTTTAAAGGGAATTACCTATCAATATGAAGTCTGTGAGTATATATTTTTTTCCTGGTGTTTTTTTTTTTTTTTTAATGGTGTAAATGAATGGGGTATTACAGATGACACTTCTACCTATGTTAATTTCCTCTAAGAATATTATAGCTAACAGTAGTTTTAATGGTGCTGTTGGGGACAATTTGCTCAAATTGAAAGTAGGGGGATCACTAGAACACATAATTAAGAAAGACATTCTTTTCCAAACCTGAAATGAATAATAGAACAAGTGGAAGTCCAATAAAATATTTTTTATTTCCCCAAAGAGTAGGCCAGTTTTCATTTTTATCTTCACAACAAACATCCTCAAAAAAAAAAAAAAAATTCCCATCTTGAAATGATGGTTATCCCATTTGAAGAAATTTGCTAAGCCCTTGAAAAGTTCATTTTGAATGACCTTTCTTACTACCCATAATTGGGACAGACTATTATTTGTTCATTCATGAAGAAGCATTTAGTTAATAATCTGAAGCAGAGTTCTAATATCATTTATGTGTTTCCTCTATTAAAATGATTCCTTCAGAACCAAGGCTTAGTACACTTGCTTCCAGCTAATGGATTTGTTTTCCTCAGAGACAAACACTTAGCCTTAAAATAATGTTTTTGGAGAGGATAGAATTCATGTTATACAAATAGAGATGCTTCTCTTGAGTTATGGGGAAGGATAGCTGGGTTTATTGGGTAGATACTAGTTTGTCTACTGAAAGTCTTTTGCCTTACAACTGTGAGACCAGCAGTCTTTCTACTGTCTAGAACATTTAAAAAATGATAGCTATTTCATAGATAAAATCTGAAGTCCTTTGTTTTTAGTGGTTTTTTTTTTGTGTGTGTGTGTGTGTTTTTGTTTTTTTTTTAGATTTTATTTATTTATTAGAACAAGAGAGCATCAAGCAGGAGGAGCAGCAGGCAGAGGAAGAGAGACAAGCAAGCTCCCTGCTGGGAGCCTGACCTGGGGCTCCATCCCAGGACCTTCAGGTCATGACCTGAGCTGAAGGCAAAGGCTTAACCAACTGAGCTATCCAGGTTCCCCTGTAGTGAAGGTTTTTATTAATGAAGTTTATTTTATTTTTTAGTGTAGTGGTAGAGTATAATTACCTGTAATGCTTCTCTTCTCATTCTCTCTGCAAGTCTAGCATTTTAAAAGTGATATCATCTTTGCAATTGGTTTACACGAAGACTTTGGTCATCTGTCAAAATAGAGCTGACATCTTCATTAGAAGACATTTATCTAAAGAAGAAATGGTCACATATGTGTTGTGGCCATTGTTTAAGCTTCCATGTCAGGCTAAAGAGAGGTGAACTGATAGAAAGTAGAGAAGTTAGACCCACTTTTCTTGGTCTAGCTGTTTGAAAAGTTATTCCCATTTCTACCAATTCTCGTGCCCTGTTGCCTGAATAGGAAGCCTTTCCTTGGGACAGTGAGGACTTGGTGCCTAGTAGTGGACTAAAGGTGATCATATACTTTATCTTCCAAGTTTTTTTTTTTTTTTTTTTTTTTCTCTGTTGGGATTTTATTTATCTATTTATTTATTTATTTATTTATTTATTTATTTATTTATTTATTTTTTTCCCATTCCCAACACCCAGTGCTCCACGCTCTAGGCGCCCCCAGTACCCACCACCAGGCTCTCCCATCCCCGCACCCCCTCCCTCCAAGTCCCTCAGTTTGTTTCTGTGTCCAAAGTCTCTGTTGTTTCGTTTCCCTCCCTAGATTACCTTAGTTCCCATTTCCTTTCCTTCTCCCACTGTTCTCCAGGGTAC